>JASAMX010017582.1:0-95000 GCA_030248175.1 Microlaimidae sp. YZB2_3
CATAGATGTTTTTAGGGGGACAGAGGGGTGCACCCCCCTTTCCTAGAGCCAAAATTTCGGACCCCCCTAAAAAATCCAGGGGGCCCCCCCCCCCCCCCAAGCATGAGAGCGGTCCGACCTACCCCCCCCCTGGAAGGCTGGACCCCCCTCCCCCCCTCCCGACCAATTTGGAAGTATATTTTTTTATTAACTTGTTAAAAACACAGGTTTTTAGTTAAAAACAGTGTTTAAATACACTTTTTAGGCCTAAATAGGCTGTTTTAATACATAAAATTCAATATTAGACCTAAAAACACTTAAATTATTGAGTTTAAAAAATTTTGCTGAAAAATTGGACCCCCCTGACCCCCCCCTAAATTTGAAATTCTCTCTACCTGGGTCTAATCCCCTAAAAAGCCAGGGGGGTCCTGGCACCCCCGGGACCCCCCCCCCCTAAAAACTTTTGGCCTTCCACCCAGGGGTGGACCCCCCCCTAGCGGACCCAACCAAAAACATCTATGCCTATTTTGTAAAAGAATCTCTATCTCAACTC
The DNA here is from genome assembly GCA_030248175.1 of Microlaimidae sp. YZB2_3. Taxonomy (NCBI): domain Eukaryota; kingdom Metazoa; phylum Nematoda; class Chromadorea; order Desmodorida; family Microlaimidae; species Microlaimidae sp. YZB2_3. The sequence continues at coordinate 533 of JASAMX010017582.1, forward strand.
CAACCCAATCCTCTACTAAAAAGCAAACCCCATGAAATACACAAAAGCAAACAACACCTTCCAAGAAAACTAAGAGCACTCCTGTCACAACTAAGATCCAAATTTTGTCATCATCTAAATTCATACAAATCAAGAATAAACCCACTAATCAAAAATGAATGCCCAAAATGCCACCAGAAACCGCATGATGTCCACCACCTTTTCAACTGTACCTGACATATTGTATCTGAAAATAGATACCACTTGCATACTTGAGACGTACATTTCTATGAGAGTAACCGTTACTTCAAATCAAGGTTGGTGAAAATTTGGTTAGTTTTATTTGACAAAACCCAGCTGAGTGGAGATACTTTTTTTCTTTCTGTTGTTTAAATAACATTTTCCAAAATGGCTGATAAATGCTAAAGCCCAATTTACAGATTAGGTTTATGGAAGAGATTTAAGGTCTAAGCTAGGTTGTTTTTGATTAAACATCAACTAGTCAAAAAATCCTCACAATAAATAGGATTTTTGTAAACAATGATTTTGAATTAGCAAATAATAAAATTAAAATTTGTGCTTTGAAACTTGTTTTAAACCTACATAGGTTTTTTAATGTTCACTGTTGATGACAGCTAGCTGTCATCGACCTAGCGTTTCTGCACTAGGTTGATGACAGCTAGTGTGAAGACACACGGCTAATTTGAGATAATTTAGGGTTTTGGTTTAAGTTTTAGAAGCAAAAATCTAAAGTTTTAACCTTATGTTGACTATATGACAAAATTAAAAGCTATATTCCACAAAAATCAATTGTTGATAGTTTCATTTATCTATTTTAGAAAATTGTAGACTTATAAATTCCGTTTTAATGAACAAAAATATCATAATAAAAGTGTTTTTATACCTTGGAAATGAATGTTTTGATTAAATTCATTACCCATAAATATTTGGGTCTCATATTTCACACCAAATTTCGTTTGACAAAATTCCTTATAAAAAAATATTTCGTTCTATTTTTATAGTTTCAGAGAAAATCTAGAAAGCAAAATTTTCTGTTTAATTTGGTTGGAAAAGATTATAAACTGTTTTTTCATTTGTGTGCCCATAAATGTTTATTTACGATCTTTAAATTTATCATCAAACGATTAAAGTCCAAATGCATTGTTGAGAAAAAAATATATAGTGTTTATAGTGTTTGTGTGTACCTTATCTGTTGTTGCTTTGTTGGGGTGAAAGACACGTTTTCCTAGCAATAATAAGGCATTTAACTGATGCATGCAATTCCTATAATTTCACAATCACATGAATACACACAAACACACACACATATACACACACACACACACACACACACACACACACACACACACACACACACACACACACACACACACACACACACACACACACACACACACACACACACACACACACACACACACACACACACACACACACACACACACACACACACACACACACACACACACACACACACACACACACACACACACACACACACACACACACACACACACACACACACACACACACACACACACACACACACACACACACACACACACACACACACACACACACACACACACACACACACACACACACACACACACACACACACACACACACACACACACACACACACACACACACACACACACACACACACACACACACACACACACACACACACACACACACACACACACACACACACACACACACACACACACACACACACACACACACACACACACACACACACACACACACACACACACACACACACACACACACACACACACACACACACACACACACACACACACACACACACACACACACACACACACACACACACACACACACACACACACACACACACACACACACACACACACACACACACACACACACACACACACACACACACACGCGCGCGCGCGCGCGCGCACACAGACATTACGTCTATTTATATGTAGATAATTTCAAATAAGTCTCGATGATCAACACCTTTTTATTTAAAAGGAAATTGTTCAGTGTTAAAGTCCTTTACAAAGTTATGACCTTATAGAATCATTTTTAGCCAATTAGGCTTGGGAAAAATGGAAATCTTTCATCCATTGGAGATCCAATTTTTTCTTAAGCGCTAATTGGCTAAAAGTGATTCTAACAGCTCCTCCCACAACCATTCCCCCAGAACAAAACATATATGACGTAATCACGAATACTATATGACATTTTGAGGGTCCTGACGAGTGAAGATAAAACCCAGTTTATGTTCTTTTATCAATTTTTATTAGAGAATTTTTAATGGAGAAGTTAAGCCTTAACAAACATGGAGAATAAATTAGATATAAACTGGGATTGGAAGGAATGATCCATTGGTCTGTTTCAGTCGCAGCAGGGAACCTTACGATGAAGGTGAATTGTTGTGGCCGGCCAGATGGTAAGGACCTTACACTCTTGGGGAAAATTTGGTGACTTGACCCAATATCAATCAGTTTGTACTAAGATTGAAACAAAACTAGGAAAAAAACATTCAGTTTAAAAAAAATCCAGTTAGCCGCTTTCATAACGGTGTAGGTTTTTGATGAGTTTAGTTTTTAAACCTAAAAACTTTTCTGGAGAATTCTTTACTCTTACTTTTAAGCTGTTATTGTTATCATTCATTTTGTATTGACAAAAACTTTTGAAAGTCCACAAGAAAAAATGTCGTGAACGTATTTCGATTATAGTTAAAAAGAAATTTAATTTCTCTTGCAAGCAAACTGAATGGACCTACCTAGCATTACAAAAATTTGGGTCCGCGGTCCCACCGCGAAATCAGAATTCGTTATGAAACCAATGATTTTTACCAAATTTTTTCTAAAACCAGATATTAAACAACTATAATGAAACAAATTCGTGTATTTTTGTTAACTTTTGACGATTATTTCGAGCTATATTTAGCGTAACTAAGGTTTCTCATATGTAAATTTTTTTGAATAATCAGGAAAAAAAGCATTTTGTGATGCTTAATTAAATACAAAACGACCACTAAATATTTTCAAGTAGATGTTTTATTTGTATATAGTATTTCAAGTTTCAAAAATAATACAAAAAAATAAATTTAATTTGAGAGGAACTTTGTTTCGTGGTGGGACCGCCGACCCAATTTTCGTTATGCTAGGTAGGTCCATAGAAAATCTAGACCGTATAGCAATTATTTTTTTTATTTTTATTTTATGCTGAAACAATCACACAACCGAGTTGTAGTTTGCCGATAGTAAAAATCTTCCTATTTGAACGAAAGTTGTTCAGTGTGAAAGATTTCCACAGAGCTATGCGTCCTTACTACGACAAAATGAGCCACAGTTCATATAAAATATGTGTGCCTGTATCTGATTTTAAATTAAAAACAGGAATCTATTAACTACAAAATAAGTCACAGTCACGTATATTTTACAATGACAGTGGCTCATTTTGCCGTAGTAACGACGAGATACTCCCCCTGGATTAAAAGTTGAAAAAACTTCATCGTGTATTTTACAAAAAAAATAGGCGGAGATTTGCAAAATGAGAGTTTACAAAGGTTTTTATGAAACAAGCCCCTGTAGTCGAGTGGCAATTAAAAAAACATAATCGGCAGCAACTTGAGAAACTAAAACTGGGTTTTTGTAATTAATTTAGGAAATAAAAACCCAATATCATATTGCTCAACTCCATAAGCCGCATGATAATTTTCTAATTTTTATACGTTTACCTTAGACCAGTTCAGATATTTTCTGTTTAAACGTAGGAGGGTGGGATAGGAGGTTCGAGGGTGGCATAGGAGGTTCGAGGGTGGCATAGGATGTTCGAGGGTGGCATAGGAGAATGTAATCTCTTTCCTTTTCTACTATATTCCGTAAGAATTTTTTGAAGCCAGTTTTTTATTGTTAACCAAAAGTAGAATTTTTTTTCATTATATTATATTACAACACATGCATAATTTATATCTCTGCCCGATTAAAATTCTGCTGTAAACATAAAAATATATCCAAGTTTGTAATATGTATTGATTAATGTGCAATATACTTGTTGTAAACAAACTGCTAACTCACGTCAAATTTATAGGGAATCTTAAATGTCTGGTAAAATTGGCTATATTCGTTTAGCATATTGCTTAGTAGGTCCTAATTGAGGGAGGAGGGGAGCCCCAAATATCTAGAAAATACTATAAATAACTTCAAACCGTTTTCTTGATTACATTTTCTCTTGTTACAACCATGAAACCTTCGTAATACCGCGGTAAAACCTTCAGTTTACGGTGGTGTTATCTTTGTCTATGGTTGAATTATATCTGGCTGACGCTGAAAATTAGAATGCAGACATGAAGGGACCAATTAAATTTGTGCGGTAATGACGTTTTTTTTTTAAAAAACCAATAAGAACGCAGAATTTTTTTTAATTCCACCATTTCACAAAAAATACAAAAATTAACCAACTTTAGCCCTTAAAAAATTTGCATTTGGGACAAATTGGTAATTTAATAAATAATTATTAAAATACCGTTTTTAATGTTTGTTATTAATCCGCTTTAGTAAAAAATTTTTAATGTTTTTGTTGTTAAATAGCCGAATCAATACTGCAAATCTCGCGGTCAGCTAGATTTTTTTTGCCTATAACCATTATGGTGATAAACGTCCCCGCGGTAAACACTACGTATCACCTAGTTCGTACCTATTACTTTGTGCGTGATTAATGCACAGTTAGCAAGCAAATTGAAAAGATTAGAGCTGTACGGTAGCAATGTGCAAACTTTATTTACGGATACTGTGTATTAGGTACGACCTAGGCGATACTTAGAGTTTAGTAAAGTATGCGAATTCTATTCCCGTAAAACGAAGGTTTCACAGCAGTAATACGAATTTTTCACGGTTGGAAAAGGCATTCACAGGAAGTGGTTAATTAAATTTTTCAAAGAAACCATAAAGATTATTTCGGCCTTATTTATTTTCGTTGTGTGTTCATTTGCTTAAAGTCATTCTTAACTGGCTTTTTAAAATATTATTGGCTGATTTTTTAGGTCTTAAAAACAATATAACGCTGAAACATAATGGAAGATTTGCGATTTTAACAGTAAAAACTGGTATTGAAATAATTAAAAACCATGCACTCTCTAAGACACCTTACTGGTTTTGGAAACCAATATTTCATACTATTGTTTTGGTCGAAAAAGTAATCAATACTAAATAAATCATTATTTACTGGTTTCTCTTCAAACCAATATCAACTTTACTACAGTTATGAAATCTATTATTAAGTTTACTACATTTGCTTAAGACCAGTAAATACTAAATGGAATATCCGTAATTAGTTATAATATTTAAGTATTTACTAATAAACACCTACAAAAACGCATGATTTTCATTGTTGTTCCCATCATGGGTGGCGCGGGAGCGCCACGGGGCGATTTAGCCCCGTGGCGCCGCGCCAACCATAATTAGAGAACGTGGGTAAATTTTGAAATTCAGAACCTTCTTCTTCTTCTTCTTATTATTATTATTATTCCAAAGCTCCATTCTTAAAAACGATATTTCTCATTCGTTACTGATTGATCAAAAATAAACATGGGCTCATTAGAAAGAAGAAGGAATTACGCAACTTTCTTAGGAAGCACTTTTTTCATTTAGGTCCTTGTTATCGATTTATTGATCAAAATAAAAAAATTGAAAAATAGAAAAATAAAAACTCCCAACCGCACAATAACAGCCTTTTGGCAACAATAAGGATTGTACAGAGCAGACAACCAACATCCCTCATAAAAACCGCACAAAATAAGTAGACCGGTTTTAATTGGTGGCAGAAACGGCACCAGTTTCCAGCGCCATCTGCTTCAACCGCGCGGAAAACGGCAAAAACAACAGAGTACTTTTTTTAATTCTTGCATTACTGATGACAAAATTAATTCAAAGTTTTATCTATTAAAAAATAATAATAAGCGTCGGTGGCGCGGGAGCGCCACGCGCCGGTAATCATCGGTGGTGCAGGGTGCCAACTGCAATTTAACCCACGGCACCGCGCCAACTATACTTAAAGAACGTGAGTAAATTTTGTTATTAATGTTCATCATCTTATTATTATTATTATTTTTACTTTAAAAATTATAATTGCAATCATTGGCGCACGGCATCGCGCCAATTATATTTAGAAAACGTAGGTAAACTTTGTCTGGAGCGCAACTGCACCGCACTAACTATAATTAAACAATGTGGGTTAATTTTGTAATTTAAATTCATCTTCTTCTTATTATTATTTTTTATTTTATCTCGGCAACGGAATGATTATAAACATATGTCATTGCGCAGCTAAAACTATAGTTTATTAGGCTATTTTTTAATTTAATTCAAAAAAAGTGGTAGACTAGCCTTGAAAAATGCTCTAATAATAGAGCAGGAAAAAGGGGCGATTTTTCCCCGGACGTATGTTTAGACAGAAAAGATGTAGACTAGTCTGAGATGGACATTATGTGGACTATAGGAAATTTGCATTTGGTTTTGCCAGCTGCTCACTAAATAAAAATTTCTACGATATGATAATGATTTGTTTATACATTGATCTACTCACACAGCACTATTGCATTTTTTTTAGTTTGATGAAATGTCAATTGAAAAAATCATACTCACAGCAATCTTTGACAAGCGCGAAATCGCCACTTTTTCAAATTTATAGTTGTTTCTTACACATACAAATATAACCTTCTAATTAGGATAGGACTATGTGATAAATAGGATTATAAATAGGACTATGTGTTATAAACTGCTCAACAATATGGTAGATGTACCCAGAGAAAAATTTTTGACTCTTGAAAACAATACACGTACACGTAATAATGGGATAAAGCTGAGACAAAAAATTTTGTAGATTAGACGTATATAAGTATTTTTTTGGCAATCGTGCTGCTAAACTGTGGAGTACATTGCCCAAAAATATAGTTTCATCTCAGTCTTTTTCGATTTTTCGTAACAAAATATTAGCTTTTATAAAGTAAATTTCTTCATGCTTATATTTTTTTATATCTACTAATTAAACACAATACCAGCAGACCAAAATTTTATACTCATTGAGAAATCTTTCAAGACAGGAGGGAAAAAACGCAATGAGGGGCATATCTCCGAACCCATAAGAATGCGAAAAAAAGGGCCAAGGGGCAGGGGAAGACAAAAAACAAACGAGGCAAAGGCCGACCGCCCGAGCAATCCAATCAATAAACAAAACGACAAACAGACACACAAAACGAAAACTCACGACAAACAGACAGACAACACACAAACCGCACAAACAGACAGACAAAACACAGCGAAGACACACACACACACACCAAACAGACGAAAAGAAAACAACACCAGACGAAACATTAACACGTCCAGTGTGACAAAAGAGATTATTAATTTTTGAGGAATTTTCCAATAAATTCCTCTTTAAAAAGTAACAACAGATATGAAAAGCACTTACGTTATCAAAGTCTTCGGGTGCTCAGATTTTAGCTAAAGGTATTAAGAGTTACTTCTGAAACATTAAGAATATGGGAGAGAGACTGAAATCGGAATCAAAGACTGTTTCTTCAGTCTCCCTCAAATATTCTGCAGAAATGAGTAAAAGCTTGGATTTTTATGAATCCAAATTGAAGTTATTAATCACGTGAGTTGATAAATCACTGAGGTAAAATTGAGATGTAACGAGTTTAAAATTTAGAGGTAATTAGTGAACTTAACTTCACAGTTAAGCCTACAAAAAGTTACAACCTAGGTCTCAACTTCTAAAAGAAGCAAAAACCGAACATTTAAACGACAATCAGTGATTTTTACTACCGGAATTATTCCTTCAATGAAACATTAAAAAATCTAGCGAATTTTTACTCATTTCAATAAGAAAAAGAAGTATTGGGTTAGAAGGGACCACCCTAACGGATTGTGTTGTATAGGATGTTTTTATGCTACGGTAATGGTAGGTGTGTTTATGTTAAAAACAAGTGTTTACGTGAAATAAAAACAGCTTTGTGTAATTGACTGTGCGGAGCGCTGAATAATTTGTTTACAAGTGTTTACACTAATAGAATTATTACTGATTTTATGCTACAATAACGGACCGCGTTGCAGCGAGCATGTTAGTTTGTTTTACACTAAACATAAGTAATAACTAAATAAAAATTTTAAGGCTTTGGCCAAAAAGACAAGTTTTACACAAGTTGGATTTACCCGTTGTCACTAACAAAAGAAAACTAAAAAAGAACACTAATTAAATTTTTATGTGACTAGTGTTTAGAGGATTTAGGTGTAGCGATTGCGAAAAATGATTTTATTAAGAAATTTGCAGGTTTAACAAAAACGAGCTTGAATTTAACACGGGTGATTTAATAAGGAAGGGTTTTTGACAACCGCTTCCTGGAGGGTTATCAAACTTTCTAACTTATAATTAAGAATTAATTTAAATTAAAAACATGTTAGGTGCAATTTTCTAGAAAAAGGTACCTGTACCCATTTGGTTACTTTGAGGCCATTCCGCCATTAAGGTTTAAGTCGGGGTCGCCAATTTTCCTAACTCAGAGAAAATAACCCAGTCAGCCACTGAGCTATTTTCACTCAAAACACTTCTCTACCTAAGTTGGCCGGAACCAACTGCAGTGTATCGGCGTTTCAGTTAAGATCATTGTAAAAATATAGGTTAAATTATATAAAAATACCTACTCTGGGTCTGCCGACGTGTTTAGGGTTCCAATCCCCGTGGTAAATAATACACGACTATTCGCAAATTATAAGCGCGTAAACAATAATAAAGAACCCACTGAGCCCACACACCGTGCGGAGCAATTAAACTGCTTAAAGTGGTTAAATTTGACACGCGCGGCGACCGGCGGAACTACTGTAGATTTGTATACTACAGAATTATTATAATTTGAATAAAATTGAAACGCAAATGAAAAGCGGACGGAATGGCGACTTATGATTAGCGATTTTTATGTATTTATTTTAATAAACCTAACTACCACACGCCCTCCGCCACAGATTCAAACTCCCGAAAATTTACGCAATTTTCCTATAATTATTTTTTAATTATGTTTTAATATTAATTTATTGATCAATAGCAATAAATTGCAAAAAAACAGATAAACATCTTTTTACCGTGCAATAAAAGCTTTCCGTCGACAATGAATGAGTCCGAAAAAATATCTTATAAACTACACAACAACAGTAAAATAAAAGCTTTGGAATAATACTTATGATAAAAACAAAAAAAGTGAAAATTAATCTTGAAATTTAAATGTTATAAACATTTTAGTATTATTTTCCTTGTATCTTGTGTTTGGTCAGGGAGCAGAGCTGGCCTGTAACTTGTCTGGATTTGCCTACCCTGCATACGCTTCTTGGCTGGTATTTTATTTTATAGTAAATTTCTGCAGAAGATCGTGAATGTAAAAAATGATTCGTACAAATGTAATGTAATCTTTCATAACTAAGCTGTGTATTTGTCTGTCTGTTTGTTAGCGAGTTTATGTAAGTGTTGTCTGTCTGTTTGTCAGTGAGTTTATCTAAGTTTTGTGTGTCTGTTTGTCAGAATTTTATGTGAGTGTTGATATGGATATAGCATAAATCTTAAAGGTGCGGTATCGAGTCAAACTTTTTGCCTCTGATTTTGATGATTTTTTGTAAAAACATTACCCCTGCCCCTAATAGGCCACAAAAATTTTTTTCGCTAAAATATCTTTATGGGTTCAGGAGATATGACCCCTCAAAATTGCGTTTTTTCCCAATCCTGTACTTGAAAGATTTCTCAATGAGTATAAAATTTTAGTTATAAAAATTTTACCGAAAGAAAGCAGCTACTTTCTATGTTAATTTGATATCATGATTGTTAAGACTGGTGTAGTATTTGTCAAGATATTGCGTTTCCCGTACAAAAAATCCTTGATTTTTTTGTTAAAAACACGAAACGACGGCAGTGATTTGATTAAGTTTACTCAACATTTTTGTCTACAGTTCGTATTTTTAGCGAAGAACTCGCGGGTTTTTGCTCGGGAAACGCAATATCTTGAGAAATACTGCTCCAATCTTAACAATCAAGGTATCAAATTCAAGTAAGAAATAACCGCTTTCTTTCAGTAAAACTTTTATAACTTAAAATTTTATAATCATTGAGAAATCTTTCAAGTAGGGTATCTGACTTAATTTCGGCCAGGCCTTAATTTCGACCACGAATTTAGGGTGTTAGAAAATTGGCTTATTTTTAAAACACAAAAGAAATAGCACAAAACAAAACTGGATTAATGTTAAATAAAGTTTTTTTGCAAAATTTTTTTTTGTTATTCTACATTATCAATATTTTCATACAAAAAGTGATTTTTTAGTGATTTTCTTAATTTTTGCTTTGTGTTTAAACTGCATCAAATTTAGAAGGAAGCAATATATAATTTTAAAATATCTTCTATTTAAGGCTCAAAGTTGCTCAATTTTCATGTTTTGATATTTTCTTCAAAATCATTTTGCAATGTGTTTAACTAACTGCGCATTTTAGGATTCCATTAATTTCGGCCACCTTAAAATTTAGGTGAAAGAACCTGCCGTTTTTTGCAGTTTTTAAATATCATCGTACTACCGTATTTATAAAGATTTTTTTGCTTGTTTGACTTTTTTTTGACGTTTTTTAAGCCAAAAATAAAAATTGAACAAAAAAATACAAGTTATGAAAACTTGTTTTTTTTAAGGTTTTAACATAATTATTTAAAGTCTTGCTAATAACTATTAAAGTTTGCAAACGGAAAAAAAAAGGTTATATGTACCAAGAACAATACCTAAGGATAAACTTGCAACCTTTAAAAATTTTTATTGTTCGCTTTGGCAATAGTTATAGCCAGTTTTTTCTAGGTAAGCGAAATTAATGGCTCGTGCCTTGATTTCGGCCACTATAAAAAACAACTTTAAACCTACACTGATCTTTAAGTATAACAGAAATTTTAAAATTTTGCACTGAAATAACAAAAATAGCTATCGTTTGATTTTTAGACCAAATTTTGGGTCGATTGGAAAAACCAGAAAAAACTTATCCAAAAAAATAAAAAATGGCCGAAATTAAGTCAGTTACCCTACAGAATTTGGAAAAAATACGCGATTTTTGGGGGGTCATATCTCCTTAACCACCAAAGATGGAATTATGAAAAAAAAATTTGTGGGCTATTGGGGGCAGGAGTAAGATTTTTTACAAAAAAATAACAAATTCGCAGACAAAAAGTTTGACTCGGTACCGCACCTTTAAGCTTTTAAAACTCTTAAGCATAATTTAAAACCAAAAAACAATATTCAATCTTTTCTTAATTTATTTTTTAAAATATGTTTGTAGAGTTAATTGTACCGCATAAACAAAAAAAAACAACATCAGGCGGCTTAACCAGCATTTTAAAATTAAAAAAATCAAGAAATATAATTTTATTTATTCATAAACAAAAACTATACATTTATTCAAAAAATTCACGCATGCAATGCATATAAAACACAAGGTATTCTGCTGAACCAATTTGCTGTGATGAATTCCTAAAAAGAGATTATGAAACTAATATTTTTTGAAAATATTTAAAAAGTATCTATATTATGGTACAAAACTGTTTCTGTTTCACTTTTTTTAAACTTCTCTCACAAAAAATTAAATGATAAAAAAATTATATTAATAATTCTAAATTTGATTACCGCAACTGTATTCATATTCACAGCATTAAATGTGTCTTGATAATATAATATAAAATACCACTATAAAAGGCAATCGAAAGCACAGCTAAAGACGATGACACTCAATGGCTAACGTATTGGGTAGTTTATGCAGTTTTTGGGCTATTTGATTTCGGAAGCAAGGCTATTATGCGAGTTTTTCCTTTCTATTGGCTCGCCAAATGTATTTTTTTGATTTGGCTGTATTTTCCGGTAACCTTGGGAGCTACGGTAAGGAGTTTTTCATTATATTTTTTAAAAGAAGTATTTAGTAGCGAGGTTACGATTTCAATAGATTATTAATAAGCAAAATTTCACAAAGTATGGCTCATATTGGATCTACGATACGACGGCCCCAAGGGGGTACGACACGACGGTCCCGAGGTGCGACACTATGGTCCCACGACACGACGGTTCTCAGTACATATGCGTTTTTTACAGCTGGAAATAATATTACGTTTTCAACATGAAAATGTGCGTTTTTTACCTGCTATTGCCATCAAGATTTACCGTAGAGCTTCTAACATGTGATATAAATTTATTTATTAATTATTTTTAACTCATTTTTAGAAACGTTTTTAAATTCATAACAAAAGAAAACTTTGTTTTCCCTAAACCTAAACGAAACCTTAAAATCAAGCAAAAAACATAAAAAACCTTTTAAAAAACATAATTTTTTTTTTAAAATGCCGAATAATTTACTGCTCAAAGTGGATATTTTTTCCAAAGATATTTGCAGAAGGTATTTCCTCCAGTTCCAGACACCTATACATACCACGCCGCATTATTTAAAATTAGCGTTTTAACTCATATTAATTTTTAGTGCACGATTGGTTAACCGTAAGTAAAAATCATATTATTTTACAAAATATAAAAAAATTCATAGCATTTACGGCATATAACTTATTCTGTTAAATGATCAGTTGTTTTTTTATTATTTATGCAAAAGGCTATATTCCATATGACCGCCTAATACCCTATACCAACACTGTTGTTGATGCAGAGTTTTAAGGCTGGTTCATACTTATGTAAAAACGTCCTTTGGACAAAGTCCAAAGGACAAACACAGCGTATTAAACGTATCTAAAAACGTCCTTTCGACTTTGTCCAAAGGACGTTTTTACATAAGTATGAACCAGCCTTAAGTCAATGCCCCACCTCTATTGGGGAATTTCAGGGAAAAAATGTGAGTTCCACATCCTTCTTTAATATAAGAATATAAAAGAAATAATAAAAAGAAATAATAATATTGAAAATGAAATAAGGGTAAACTAAGATAAACTAAATAATATGATAAATAAATAATATACAAAGATAAAAGAATAAAGGTAAAGAAGTGTAAGATATAAGTGTAAGATAATATTTGTAGAAGATTTTTAACTTGTCCATTCTTCTTCTTGATTTCTTTTCCTTCTTCTGTTCTTTCCTATAATAAATAAAAATTAGTATACGATTTGCTGAACACATAAAAAAAAACAATTTACTTTACCTATCTCACATTGAGTCCCTAGGCCTGCTTTTGGTCGGAATGCACCCTACCGTGGGAGGAAGGGCTTATCTTTTGATTTTCCCAAAATGTTTTGAAAAGATAAGTTTTCACCTCCGGTTGTGGGCTAGGCCGCAATGGCCACATGGTAAGAACCTAAGCCCCCTCAGTGCGGCAAGCCATCATGCACACAACACATGATGTGGGAATTACCTCACCAAGGTGGCAATGACGGTTTTGATAAACCAAATCAACCACGACCTTCAAAGTGGCGCAATTGCGTTAAAACATAATTTACTCATTAAATCTAAAAAGTTTTAGCTTGTTTAAATAGACTAAATCAACTTTCGAATTTCAAATCGAAACAAAAATTGAACTTTGAAGAGTACAAAAAAATGCATAAAATTGTGGTCCAAATTAGCTTTAACTTAAGATGGTTAAATTTTTAAAAAATCATTTGTCTATTTTATTTGGTCTATTGACTTCTCTATATATTTGGTCTATAAATTATAAGTTAATTGGTTTGAACGGTTTTTAATGCCTGAAAAATATTGTTTTTCTCAAGGTTGCAACAGTAGCATTGCAAACGCGTTCTTTCCGTGTCGTACCCCTCTCATTCCTTGGGATCGTCGTGTCGTACTTTTCACCTCCCGGGACCGTCGTGTCACGGGAACGTCGTGTCACGGGACCGTCGTGTCGCGCTCCCTTCATAATTAGCCAATAAACCATTAGTATAGCCCATTTAAACCTGAAAATTTGGTGTAACTGATATGAAACAATTAAAATCCACTAAAGCTGGAAATTCAACCACATAGTTTGTTTTAAATGTTTTGTATGTGCGATGTTAAGAGGTTGTTTATATTTCATATCACACCCGACAAAGCTACACCACATACACGTAAATGTGGTTTGTCTTTAACAAATGTATATACAAACATGCAAATAGCGTTTGTTACAACCAACAAAATAACAAAACTTATAAACTGAAGCATTGTTTAAATAAATTTCGTCTGAAGCTTTTTCTCATTTGTCCGATAAACAAAAGTCAAAAATTTCAATTTTATGTAACATTTTAGGCGTTTTTTGAGTTTTAAAAACCGTTTATAATTTGTTTTTTTAGGTCAAATTTTTTTCTTAGGTTAGAATAACTAAGAAAAAGAAGTAATTTGATCAATAAAAAAAATAAAAGAAAAAGCAGCAAGGGGTAAAAACAAAAAAAAAAAAAGAAAATTAAAATAAAATAAAGAAAAAAAGCCAACCCCACACGAGAAGAGAAAAAATGGGGCCCCTTTTGAGCGCGCCCAAAAATTTATGCGCACAAAAAGGGAAAAAAAACCGCGAATAGGGGGGGAAGTGCAGAGAAAAGGGGAAGTGCGCAAAGAAAGCAGCACTACTTTAAAGAAAACCCAAGGGAGGTAGGAGAAAGAACCACCGAGGAAATGATTCTCAGATCCTCTCTTTTATTTGCCAGCCTCACCACCCGTCGGTAGGCAGTACACCAAAGACCTGCCCTACCTAGCCCTCGCCTTCTTCCCCGCGCGCTTCCGGCTTTTTGTCCGCCAGCGCACCCGCGCCCCAGCTCCCACGTGGCCGCCCCCGCTAAGAGAGGACGCAGGTGGAGCCCGCGTCCTAAACGGCGTTCCACGAGTCTCGCGGGGTTTTCAAACTTTTAGGACGCAGCTCAGGCCGCGTTCTAGCAACCCGTTGGACGCAAGCCGCAAGACGCAGGGCGCGTTCCAGCAACGCGCGGACGCCGGATGCAGGACGCGTTCCACAGACTTCAACCCGCAGTAAGCGGCATGATTAAAGATTTAAGCTCTGTAGGAAAGATCATTTGGAGCAGAACCATAAACCGCGGGCCGCGGTACCGCGTTCCAGAACCCACAGACGGGCTCCAAAACCCGCCAAGCTGACAGAAAAAAAATACTCCAAGAAAATAACGCATGATTTCCTTTCTTTTTTGTCAAAAAATCAAAGGCACATTTACGTTTAAACAATATGTTTGAATTTGTCAAACTATTTAAGCATATATAAGAAGCATAGTAATTAGCATGATGCATATTATATAAGGTTATTTTTTAATAAAAATATTGTCCAAACAAGGTTGAATGTTTTTACTTGTTTAATACTAAGTAAAGAAAGAATTTATTTAATATATTGTACAGTTGTCATTAAACCAATTACCATAATACCATAAGACAATGTAGGAACCCCAATCATAAAATAAAAACTGATTTTTTATAAAAAAAACTGATCGTGTTGCAATAAAAAACAAAATAAAAATAAATAGGATTTTCATAAAATTGTAAAACTTTAATAGAATCTATTTTCACTGTAATTTTTATCAAAAAAGAGCATGAATATTTTTTTATTTTAGAGGTCAGAAATAGTTTAGAAATAGAAATACAAAAATAGTGCTATTTTTTTCAAACATAAAGACACAAACTGTATTGTTTTTCTGTATTGTATTATTTGTTAAATATACATAAAACATTTATTGTAATGTCCAAAAATACACATAAAAACCAGAATGATTGTGAATAAACAAATACCTAAATTTACATTCTGTTTATATTCTCGTTATTATTATTGCGCCTCAGAAAGCTTTAATCTAAGCTCATGTTCTACGTTTGAGTGCTCCTACTTAGGGATCGACCGGGGCAGAATTTTTGCTGATGCCGGGGCCGGGGTAGAAAATTTTGCCCCGGCCGGGGCCGGGGCCAGGGCAGGCGAAAAATTTAGCAGAATTTGTAATTTTGGTCATTTTTTCAAAAAAATCAAAGTTTTTACTGCCTAATTATTTGTTTTAGGTAATTAATAGTCGGTCTTTAAAATTTAAGCACTTGTGTGAGTAGAAAAACTTATTTTTATTACACAAAAGTTTTTTTCTAAGCAGAGCAAAATTTTTATTTTGATATTTCGATTTTATTTTAAACCTTAAATTATTATTTTATTTACATAAAATTTTTATTTTATTTTTTCATTTTATTTTAAACAATTTATATAATATATATATATATATATATATATATATATACATAATTGGCGTGCTATCCATTACACCATAGGCCGGACAAAGAAGTGGGAAAGATAATCGCCTTTTATTAACGCTTGTACTTTGAGTTTTCACGGAAGGGACACATACGCGGTATGTGTCACAATATATACACTCTTACATAATTATTAGCAATATATTCATGTTTAAAGCAATATTATACTTGATTGCAAACCATTTATGTTACTTTTAAAGAATGCTTTACCAATAGAGCAGGAATTAAAGTACTTTTATACAGAGATTATGTTTTGATTAGTAAAGCAAAACGTGTTAAAGAAACTAAAATTAAAATTAGGTACAATTAACAAAATTATTTCACAACAGCGACATTTCTCCATATTATAATCTTATAAATAAATTAAATATGTTGATAATTGGCGAAATTTAACCGTGAAAAATACTAGTCTTGAAGAATATTATTTGGAAGAAGCATCTTTTTTCAATCTTCAATTACATACCTCTACTCAACATTTTTTTAGTTTAAACATACAAAAAAGGGTTAAAATGCACCTGAAAATGCTTTAAATTGTTAGAGCATTTTTAAACCTCTATTGCCACTTTTTTTAAAATTAAAAAAACACACTTTTTTAAATTGTAAAAAAGTAAAATATTACATTTCGAGTATAAGTGGCTATACTCGCTTTCTAGCTGTTTTAAGTTTTTAGTTTTAATGATTTTAATCAAATTATTTAATTTTAGCCAAAAATTATAAAATCAACAATAATGTCACATGAACAAATCAACGTCACATGAGCTTTTTCAGTGTAATTATTTTTGTTATTTTGCACTACTTTTTATAATTTCTCAAAATTTATCTAAAAACATAATATAACCCAAGAAAAATTTTGATTATACACTAAGTTTTTGAATAAAATTATGCAAGAAAAAAAGCACGCGACTTTCTGTGCATATACCACAGGATTTCTTGCGCCGAGATTTTTCTTGCAGTCAATACTTTAATAATAATACAATAATAAATTATCATCATTTCTTATTCACCATTATGCAAAAACTTTTTTTTAAATTAAATATAAACAGTTCATACTTTTTTTGTTGTAAAAATTCACGTTTGATGTCTTTTGCGCCGATACAAATATTGGATCGTTGCAGAAAAATTGGACTGACTCTGCAGGTTTTTTTGAATGTTGAAAAATTTTAAATTAAAGTTTTTTGAATTTTATGATTATTAGTTTAGCAAAAAATTTAAAATTGCTAAAATGAAGACAAGACATCAGCTAGAATTTTTTTAACGTAACAAAATTTGAAAACAATTTCAAATTTACCTATAAACAAAAGCAAGAATATATAACCCAAGTGAAAATGTCCAGTCCAAAACTTTCAACTTACACATGATCGAATTTAATAGCAACCATCATCATTTTTTGCTAATTTTTTGTACAAAGCGATTTTGTAAAATAGTCTCAGAAAAAACAAGTTTTGGTGTGAGAAATATTGCTGTGCGAGTAAATTTTTATTGAGTGCGCAGAAAACAGCTTGCGCGTGAAAAGTCACAAGTGCAACATTTGTTGTAAAATTTAGGTAAAAAATTTACTGTCCAGTCAAAAATTCTCTTCATTTATATATTTTTGATATAAGCAATGATATTATAATATCTCCAATATATGTAATATACGTCTTGTGACTATAGGCAAATCAAACCTAGCTGACCTCAAAAACTTGCAGTAATGAATCGACTATTTAACAATAAATTCATTTATTGTTCACATTCACATTTACATTCATCCGTGGGAATGGCTGTGGGAGGAGCTAATAAAATCACTTCTAGCCAATTAGTGCTTGGGAAAAATTAATCTCCAATGGATGCAAGATCTCCTTTTTTCATAAGCATTAATTGGCTAAAAGTGATTATATAACGTTATAACTCTGTAAAGAATATTAACATTGCACAATATTTATTATTATTATTATTATTGTACGAAACATAAAAGCCAAATTTATGACAATAATAAATTTCCGTTTAAATGGGAGGGTTTTGACTATCGCGATCGCGATTTTTGATGTAAGAATTTGAATGGGTAGTGTGCTCTTTGTAAGAATCATAAAGGAATATCTCGTACCATTTATTGAAAAAAGTTTACAATGCGCGCTCACGATTTGCCACCACGTCCGTATTGCTTGCAGCAGGACAATGATCCTAAGCATACAAGCAAACACATAAAAAAATAATTTTTTTAAGCTGGGTATAGCAGTGGCGGACTGTCTTTTGAGTCTCTGGATTTGAATCCAATTAAAAATGTTTGGCACCAGCTGAAAGGCTAAACATTTTTTGTATGTAATAAAGTTAATAAAGTAATAAATAAAGTTAAATAACCAATATGCAGCTTGAAAATACAAGTTTATTTAAAAGATGTCCAAGTTTTTTTAAATTTCACATTTTATCAAATAATTATTATAGTAGGTGTCAACTTTAGGTTTTTTCTAAAAAGATCCTAAGCTATAAATTAGAATTTAAAATTTTAACTTTAACTTTAACTTTAATTTTAAAAGTTAAGAAAATAGTTTTACAACATTAAAAATAACATTTATGGTTGAATTATATTATTTGGCTCACCTTGTGAATTTGTATGGGGACTAGTGATGTTCTCTGGAGCTCCGGAGCGGAGCTCAGCTTCTAGGAGCTCCGGATCAACCCCCGTAGCTCCGGAACAACTCCCGGAACTCCGGAGCTTCGCGCTTTTTTTATACTAAGTTCATGAATAATTATAGAGTAATGGATTTATTTATTTTGTCAAAATTTTTTTGTAAATTAAATTTTTTCCAAAACTTATTTAAAACAATAAAAATAGTCCTACAAATACAGCTAGAGTCGTTTAAAATGTATTTCAAGCTTAAATAAGCTTTAAATTGCTCATTTAAGGGGCGGAGCTCCGGAGCTCCGGAGCTCCCTCCGCTTTAAATGGCCGGAGCTCCGGAGCATGATATTGGAGGGTAGGAACATCACTAATGGGGACACGAGAGGATCAAATAAAATGTGCGGTTATGACGTGTTTTTTAAGCGAGATATAATGAGGAAGTTTTTTAATTCCCGCCTTTTTACAAAAGCCCAGATTTTTGTTACAAATTAAGTAGTTTGATAAATAATTTTTAAATTTAGGCATTGTAATCTGTAATATTAAACTGTAATTGTCGAAAATTATATTTTTTTATTGTTAAATAGTCTATTCAATTCTGTAAATCATCGAGATCAGCTAGGTTTGATTTGCCTATAATTGAAATGAAAAAAATAAAGATTTTTTGCTATTAAAATCGGGTAGCAGCTATTGCAGTCATTAGAATTTTTAAACTATTTAAACAAAACTTAATTTATTTTATCTTTAAAGAAAACTTTCGCGGTGAAGCCAAACCTAGAAATAAACAAGAATTATATGACGGCATTAAAGCCTTCTGAAATACTCGAATCTCAAAAACATTGTCGAAAATAATATATTCACCATGTACACAAGGTCCTACTTCACATTATTGAATTGCAAGGCGGTGCTACCATGCTTTAAACAACAGATTTATTGTTAAAAAATGTGCTGATAACGAACATTTTGTTTTTATTTATATTTTTCTGCAATATTACATTGTATTCTTTTATTAATTAGTCACTGGTACAATGAAATACAATTGAAATTCATTCCTATATTAGTTTTACTAAACAAGTTAAAAATTGTTTAGACATTACTTTTATTAAAAAATTAACTTATATATTATGCATCAAGCTAAGTACTATGCTTTATATATACGCTTAAATAGTTTGCAACATTTAAACATATTATTTAAACGTAAATATGCCTCTAATTTTTGAGAAAAAAAGATGTCATGCGTTATTTTCTTTTGGGGCATTTTTTATTCTGTCAGCTTGACGGGTTTTGGGGCCCGTCTGCGGGTTCTGGAACGCGTCCTACCGTGGCCCGCGGTTTACGGCTCAGCTCCAGAAGGTCTTTCCCATGGATCTTAAATCTTTAAGCATGCCGCTTACCGCCGGTTGAAGTCTGTGGAACGCGTCCTGCGTCCCGCGGGTTGCTGGAACGCGTCCTGCGTCCTGCGGCCTGCGTCCCGCGGGTTGCTGTAACGCATCCTAAGAATTTGGAAAACCCGCGCGACTCGTGGAACGCGGTCAGGACGCGGGCTTCACCTGCTTCCTCTCTTAATATTCAGGCCGCGGGACGCGTTTCAATTTAAAGCTACCTTTGCGCGGCACTGTAGTGCATAACCGGGTTTTGATAAGAAACCGCAGCTACCCCGATCTTTTGACTTATATTATTAACTTTAAAAGTTCAATTCTAAAAGTTTCTTTCAGTGGCAAGTGTTTTAAATTCAAAGTTTAATAGCGGTCAATAAAAAAACTTGAAACAGAGCCTAATTTTAAGTACTGAATTTTTAAAGGCTTTCCATGAATTTAAAAATGTGTTTCTTTAAGAAACCTTATGTATAAAAAGATGTCTTGTGTTTGTTTTTGCTGATTTAAAAAGACAAACTTCATTAAAATTCAACTTAATCGAAGGCAAAAAGTTTACAACTACAACTGTACTTTTGTGAATTTTTAACGGCTTAACCTCACAATAAAATTGGAGTAACTACGGTTTTCCATCAAATAACCGTTTTATGCCTTCCAAAATTAAGCTGAGCTCTTTTTATTTAAAAAAAGCTCGAATTTTTTAGTCGCCTAAACGGTTTTGGAAAAAATTGTTTCGACGACAGGTGACCCGTGACTCGGCTTCTAAAAATATATCGAGTTCCGTTGAATTATTAACTCGGTGGATATTCAAATTCGTACTTTTTGTTTTGCTTTGATTGACTGGCTGTGTCTGGTTTCGCGAAAATACTGCTACTTTTTAGGCAGTGCCCATTTACACGACACCTGTTCAATTAATGGCAGTCGTTTTGCCATTTTTTGTGCATGACAGTAAGTGCTCGAAAAATGGCACCAAATCGTTTCATTTCTGGTGCCAGGGTGGCATATTGTTTCTTAGTATTATATTCTAGCAAAAGCCGAAACAAAGTTTCGAAAAAAAGCCATATATTAAATGGAATAGTATAAACTACATAAGTCTAAAAACTAAATGCCAGAAAAGACTGAAACAAGTCTCTTTAAAACCTGTAAATTCATAACAGATTTTGTGAAATTTTCAGAAAAACAAAACTCGATAAAAACAATACGTGTAAAAGCTTTATTCTGCGTTTTTAACCATTAATAAAACTTAATTCACATAAATTTCCCACAAAGTGAATTAAGCTTTAACATGAGTTAACCAGCTGTAAATACCACGGTATTAGTTAAGTCATACGTCGTCAAAACGATACAAAAAAATATAACGCAAGCGTCACAGTCACGATGAAAAATTTTTGTCAAAATAAATTATCGCATTGTGCATTAAATTTTGTAATTTATCATTATTTTCGTATAAAGCAAAACATACCGCCATATTAACGACTTTTTAAAACCAAATATCAAGTTCTAAGTCCGAAAAAATTTGAAAAATTCAGATTTAATATAAGGCGACTTTTTATTTAACGAATACTTTGACAGCTAATTTGTTTTACGTAATAAATAGAAACATTAAAAAAAAAGTCGCCTTATATTAAATCTCAATTTTTCAATTTTTTTCGGACTTAAAACTTGATATTTTGTTTTAAAAAGTTGTTAATATGGCGGTATTTTTTGCTTTATACGAAAATAATGAAAAATTACAAAATTTAATGCACAATGCGATAATTTATTTTGACAAAAATTTTTCATCGTGACTGTGACGCTTGCGTTATACTTTTTTTGTATCGTTTTGACGACGTGTGACTTAACTAATACCGTGGTATTTACAGCTGGTTAACTCATGTTAAAGCTTAATTCACTTTGTGGGAAATTTATGTGAATTAAGTTTTGTTAATGGTTAAAAAACGCAAAATAAAGCTTTTACACGTATTGTTTTTATCGGGTTTTGTTTTTCTGAAAATTTCACAAAATCTGTTATTAATTTACAGGTTTTAAAGAGACTTGTTTCAGTCTTTTCTGGCATTTAGTTTTTAGACTTATGTAGCTTTATACTATTCCATTCAATATAAGGCTTTTTTCGAAATTTTGTTTCGGCTTTTGCTAGAATTTCCGCCTTGTAATGCATTGAATTCAATGTCATTTATTAAAGATAGAAAACATTAAAAAAAGTTACTCATTTTAACAGAAACGTCATGGTTTATTTTAATATCCAAAATTTCAAAGTAATTTTAAGCAGTATACTATACAACAATTAAGTCTGGGTAACCTTGTAAAATTGTATGGAACCGGAAAGGACCATATAAAATAGTGTGTTTTTCTTCTGTTTTTTTCCAAGCACTATGGTAGGTATATCACGCCCTTGGAATATTTTAAATCATTTTGAGAACGGGTTAAAAATGGTTTCAATTTTTTTAGTAAGACCTGAATCAACCACTTTTTGGGGAATTAGTTTTTTTTGGACTTGTGTTTTATGCTTGATTTTTCTGGATTGATGGTTTATTTTTAAACAACATAACCACACCACTGTAAATGGTTTTTCCAGGTTCTATACAATTTTACGAGATTACCCAGACCAGTTTTTCTCGCATTAAATTTTTGGAGTGATTGTAGCTTCATAGTATTCCATATAAAAAATAATTTTTTTCAAAACATCGTTTCGATTTTGCTAAATATTTTCGTCTTTTGAAAGATTGAATCCCGCGGCGCTCACACGCCACCCAAGATTAATTTTTATTAATTATTCTTATTTTTATTAATTTTTATTAATTCATTTTATTTTTTTAAATATTTTTATTGTTGCCATATGGCTGCTAATTAGCGGTTAGGATATTTGTTCGCTCTTCCGGTTGAAAATTAGTAAATTTTATAAAAAGGTAAGGAATTATAATCTAAACCAAAAAAATAACCACAAGAGAATGTGTATTACTGAGTGAAGTTACTTAATAGGGTAGTGCATTTAATTTCGGCACTTTTCCCAATTGGGCATTTTTGATTTTGGACTATATCTTTGGTAATCCTGGACGGAATACGACGTTTGATAGCTCAAATGATAGCTAATTATATGTAGATGACTGTCGTGAACTTTTTATTTGTTATGTTATGATATTTTCATTTGAAATTGTGTGATTTATAATTTAAAAAAATTGTTACTCGTTTTTAGAACATGGGCATTTCATGAATACGCAATAAATTGGTTTAAAAATTAAACTGTCCTGGTAAAATTTAATATATTTTTCGAATTTTTACTTCCCGTGGTTCTACGTTGTGTCTTTGGTGAGCAATCGTTATAAAATAAAATAGTGTAATTTCGGCACACTATTGCTGTAGGTAAAAACGGGTTGAATTTAGTGGTCGGGTGTTAAATTGTAGTTGTAAACAGTTAAAAGACAACGTTTAAATGTGTATGAGTCATAGCACTGCACCTAAACTCGATTAAGGGGGTCTTTTTAAAAAGTGCCTAAATTAAATGCACTTTTTTCCCAAATTTTCCTTATTTTGATACCATTTAGCATTTTAGCTGTAACTTATTGCCACTTACACGTTGAACAACAAGTAAAAGCTTAAATTAAAGAAAACTGTCTGGAAATAATGATAGGCTTTTAAATTTTTGAAAATGATGATTTTTTGACTGAGAAACAATCGATTGTTTGTAAAGTGCCGAAATTAAATGCATACATTTAATTTCGGCAATTTTCCATTTTTTTAAAAACTGATTTAATTAAGTAAAAAAAACAATTTTCGTACAGTGAATTTTTTATGACGCAACGCAGTATCGTAAAAGCTTTAAAATGAGCTATCAAACATGAAAATCAGGTCATACAGTGAAAAGTTACATTGGAAAAACGAAAAAGTGCCGAAATTAAATGCACTACCCTAGGTAATTCAGTAAGGAAAAAAAAGCAGTACCCTAGTACACAATGCGTAACTTAGAAAAAAAATTGGTCATTTTTCACATGAACAGAGGTTTAACTAAGGGCAATAGAGCATAATACGAGAATAAAATTCAGGTGAGGCGGCAATTTAGCATCTACATGCAAAAAATTAGCTCAAAATATTTATCACAGGAAAAATTTTTTGGGGGACCCAAAAAAAAACAAAACAAAAAAAACACGAAAGTCAAAAAAGTTAAGCAAATTAAGCTTATTAGTATGAAATTCATATATGTTTAGTAAAAGTTTTTAGGTTTTTAGTATCAGAAAAATTTGGGTTATATTTCAGTCATGTAAAATGTTTAGATTTTTAATTGGCTAAAGAGCTATTTAAGGTTTTGTTGATTTTAGATGACGCCATCAACAACGGTTAACCGCGCAGTGACTTAACCCATTTAATATAAGAGAAAGAGCGCTCCGCGCTCTTCCCCTTATATTAAATGGGTTATTTATATTTATTATCTGATATTTATATATTAGATAGTAAAAATATTTTATAGCACAAGTTAGAGTTTAAAAACCCTGAAATAGCGGTTACTATTTTTGATTTGCAGCTATATGATTTGCTTTATAGGAAGTGAAGTGGGATGAGCTAGAACTAATTGGAAATCATTTGCACTCATTGGCTGAAAGTGATTCTTTAGCGTCATAATTCTGTAGATACCTTTAAAACTGACAAGATTTCAGTTAAATAGTATGCTTCTAATCATCGAGTAATATTAGTGGTAATATTCAGTAATAATGTTTAATAGTAATATTTAGACGAAGTATTAATACTTTTAGAAAGTTTACAATAATGTGATCGATCCGCTGCTGCGACGGTACGAAGCGGTGAGTGAAGGTAAAACCGTGGCGCCAGTGTCTGCATCTGGCCAAGTTCCACCGGTATCTGGCGGCGATAATCTTCCTGCTCCTCCTGTTGAATAAACACAAATCTTTCCTCTGATTTTTTATAGCATACATCAATTTTTAATAGTTTACTTACCGGTTGTTTTTTTGTTGTGATACGCTATAATGTTTTTGTATTAAAACTGTGGATTAAGCTGTTTTTACTCGGCTATAATTTGTGAAAAACAATATAAAATTTGTTGTTTTTTTAATATTAATTAATTTTTTCAGAATATATACAAGCATAATTAATGTTTTTAACAGCAAAAAAAATAAAAAAATAAACTTTAATAGTTGTACACCCAAACTTTATACAATAGTAATTGAATTGTCACTTACATTTTGAATAAACTCGCTGAATGGTGTAACTACGAAAACAAAGGTTTACTAGAAAATTTTTTCCTTTGTTTCAAAATATACACCCGAACGTATTTTACATTTTCAAGTTATTTTATTCAGCACGCAAAAACTCATCTATCAACGTAAGTTGACCATTGAAAAACAAAGTTTAGAGCGGCTGCGAATTCGGACCACAGCTGGACATTCGAACTTGAATGTGTGGGTCTTTAAAGTGTTAAAAAAACATTTTGTACATTCATTAAGTTTAAAAACTTAAAGCCGCCAAAACGGAAACTTTAATATTGTTATCGCTGCTCAGACGCGGAGATGGAAACAGTTTAACATTGACCTCCATTGGCGTGTCTTTGGGGTTTAACACCCATTTTTTGACCTTAATTATTACAGGGTTAAAAAATTAAAAAACACGTAAGTGGATTTTTAATTAGCATAATCAGGCTCAAATTTAGGCTAAGGTTTTCTCAAGTTTAAAATTTCGGTTTTAAATAATACCTCATGCAATTTTTCAACAATTAATTTTAAATTAGCCTAATTTAACTGGCTGAACTTGATAATTTGCAGTATATAATTGACTTGACAATAAAACGATTTAATAATATTTTCAACAAAAAGGTTTAATATTAAAGATTTAGTAATTAATTTTAACAATTATAAAATTACTCAACCTGAAAAAATGCACTTTTTTAAAGCTAAAATCGACTAATTTCAGTATATTTCGTGAAAATTCGAGAATTAAAAAATTCTACGTAAAACCGTTTTTTAAGTGTCATAACCGCACAATTTTAATTGGTCCTCGTCCCATACAATATTGTGAGGTCAGCCAGATATAATTAACCATATTTGCAATGCAAATGTAGCTTCGGCTTTTAGTTTTGATAGAGACAAAGGACCCGGTACCATTCTTTAATTGTAAGATCTAAAACTTACTCTTAAAACGCGCAATTTTTAATATGCGTTAGATCTGCTTCGTACTCAGCTAACACACAAAAGCTTCAAGTATTTTTTTAATGGGAGCTTATTTTAAAATGTACTGACGAAAAACAGTGTCGATAAATATTATAGTTCAAGCAAAAATAGTTGAACTTTTGAAAAAATTGAGTGATTATATCTACAGTATTTAACAAAGAATATTATGAAGGAATTATGAAGAAATAACCACGAAAATTCGAATGTACAGAAATGTATCGAAGAAGATTTTGCATGGAGTTTAGAAGTGTGAAAAAAACGGACATCAAAAATAACCCAAAATTTTTCGAGAAACATTTTTCGAACAAAAACTTAAAATGGTAAAATATAATACAAAAATTCAATGCGCCATTGATGAAACTACGAAAAATAATCCATAAATCCATTAAAAACGTACATTTTCTTCAAATCTATCTTTGCCATTTTTTTGTGCAAATTTTTCTTAATTTTCTGTAATGAAATTTTTCCTGAAAACTTACGTTTTTCTAAAATCATATTGTCGTTATTTTGGTGCATTCGATAAAATTATATATTAATTATTTGTTTCTATCCTTCATTTTTATGATAAGCTTTATCAATAACATAAGAAAAAATAGGCCTGAAACACAAAAATTTATTTTGGCGTGACAGCCCGTTTAAAACATAATGAAAGCGAAAAGATAATAAAATAATTAAACATTTATAAAAAAAATTTGGGTGTAATTTTAATATGCTGTATGTTATTGTATCTATAAAGTAGTATTTCGCTTGTTTTTTTATGTTACAAAAATAATTGAAGTGTTCAAAAGCTAAATAAATATAAAACTAGGCTATCACATGCTGCATCAGACATTTGTACATAGTTAAAACGATATTTCACAACAAAATTCTGCTGGCAAGATGAGACTAACAAACCAGACAAAAAATTATTAAACTTTAATGAATTATTAAAAATTTCATAACCAGTACATTTTATAATTTTTAGCGATCGTAAATTACAGCGATATCCAATGTTCATGTAATAAAACCGAAATCTTTAATCAAATTTGTCATATGTCATTAGCTAAAAAAATATGGTAATTTTGGATTGCTCACGATGCCAACAAATTACAAAAAACTCATTTTTCAAATAATTACAAAAATTTTACGGGACTATTCTAGTGTAACAACTATATATGTAAATTCAACACACTACCTAAAATCTGAAAATCACTAAAACCTCACTTATATTAAAACTTTCTAAAACATAAATGTCTTAAACAACATAAACGGTGCAATCCCCAAAAAAATTTTTAGAAAATCATAAAAGGTAAAAAAGTGATTTTAAACTTATGATCCTCTTAAGCCAAATTTCATTTGTTTAAATATTCAAACAGTATTATCCTATTATTTTATTATAGGTTTTCTAAAACCATAATTTTTGGAACTTGAAAACATCTAAATTTTAAGTAAAATTTGGATAGTTTTTTAAACGTTAAAGATACATTTAATTTGACACACTTTTGGAATATCGACAACTTTATTCAAACATTTTGGGAATTACATCGTATTTGATAGCATAGAGCATTATTTACAAAACTTTGGCGTGCGAATGCACGGCGTGGTCACGCCCAATGTCTCCACGTCACAACACCCGCCATGACATGAATATTCTAAAACTATATATACAAAATATTAAAACATTTGTTTTTAAAAAGGTTTTGTTTAGTACATTCATGACATTTCAGGTGAAGTCTTTATCATCGGTTATCACTCTAAAATTTCAAAAAATTCGGCTAATAATTAATATGGGCAGTTTACAGATGAGAATAAATGTTTTTTAAAACTGACGACTTAAATTTAAGCGTGCAGCATACATAATTTCGAATGAAAAACAATAACTGTAATATTTATGCCATTGCATTTCCCTAATTTTTGTGCAATAAATTGAAACATGATCCCTGAAAAGATTCGTAAACGCAAAACGCTAGCCTCCAACACCGAAAAAAAGTAGGCCGAAATGAATTAAAAGTTAAGCGCTATAGCTGCATGAGTATATTTCCTTTTCAAGTTACTTCAGTGATACAAAAATTTTCTTGAATCATTGACATTTGAATACACTTAACAGTTCAAAACATGACTGTTTAACTTCAATTCCATATCATAATGAATTTTTTATGCTTTTTCATCAGGTGATTGGATTTTTATCCATACAGCCATGAAACTGGTACCCACTGTGTGTCAGTTTTTAAGGATTCCAGTGCATCCATAAGTCTAGAACAAAAAGTAATGCTAGTGCAAAATCACTTTCTCAATATCAGTTAGGAATACTTAATATAATAAATAATTCTAAATATAAAAATAAATTTATGCACTCATTTTTTTTAACTTACGATATCGTACAAATCAATAATATTTTAAAAAAAGTTTACATTTAATATTGGTTTGAAATATAATCAAACGTTAAAATAAGTAATTTTTATTACGGTTTTAAGTAAAAAGAGAGTTATACCTTCGGAATGTGACGTCAACGTTTCGGTTGACAAGAACAAGGTCGAATAGGTGGTGGTGCTGGGCTTCCATCTTGCTGCTTTCCTCACACGTCTTCTTCAGATCCTCATCCTATATTAATAAAAATATAATAAAAATTACTGTTAAATTAATGAAGCTTTTGCTAAGAGTTCGGCCAATCATTACTATCCTATAAATTATATTATATTTGTATTTAATAATGAAAAATAAAGTTTTAAGCTGTTAGAATACGCACTTAACTTTACGAAATTGGAAAACTGCAAATTTGAGTTATATGAGTTATTGCCGGATTGAAGTAAGTCTCTAACTGCTTCATTCTCAATCATAAACTTAACGTTTTAACCTACAGTAAAAATTACAAAAACACTAACAGATTTGAACGAAAATAAAATTTGTTTTGTTGGTTCATTCGGAAAATCTACGTCGAGTAAAAACTCCAATTTCTTAAACTTACTGCTCATTTAATCTTAATATTGCTTTTACCCTAAAACTTCATTCCTTTTTTATTACTGTAGCACAACTTTCGATTTTTTTTTGTATTACAAATTTCAGTATAATAAAAATAAAATTACACAAAAAATATTACTTACAGTCTTTGGTTTAGTTCTGTTTGGATGAACTTGATACAACTGCTTAAGTTCATCGAGGCTGGGTGGCGCCACGAACACTATGTATGGCATGTATTCCCAATTGTACAAATATTTAATGGCCTAAATAATGTAAAAAATAAAGAAACACAGGCACGAAAAATTGTTAAAATGGAGAAATCGGACTGAATATTTTAAATTGGTCAAACCTATCTCAAAACGAAGGTTGAACTAGCCTTGAAAAATGCTCTAAGAATAGAGCAGGAAAAAGAGGCGATTTTTCCCCGGGCGTATGTTTAGACAGAAAAGATGTGGACTAGTCTGAGATGGACATTATGTGGACTATAGAAAATTTGCATTTCGTTTGGCCAGCTGCTCACTAAATAAAAATTTCTGCGATATGATAATGATTTGTTTATACATTGATCTAATCACACAGCACTTTTGCATTTTTTTTTAGTTTGATGAAATGTCAATTGAAAAAATTATACTCACAGCAATCCTTGACAAGCGCGAAATCGCCACTTTTTTCAATTTGAAGGTTATATTTGTATGTGTAAGAAACAACTATAAATTTGAAAAAGTGGCGATTTCGCGCTTGTCAAAGATTGCTGTGAGTATAATTTTTTCAATTGACATTTCATCAAACTAAAAAAAAAATGCAAAAGTGCTGTGTGATTAGATCAATGTATAAACAAATCATTATCATATCGCAGAAATTTTTATTTAGTGAGCAGCTGGCCAAACCAAATGCAAATTTTCTATAGTCCACATAATGTCCATCTCAGACTAGTCCACATCTTTTTTGTCTAAACATACGCCCGGGGAAAAATCTCCCCTTTTTCCTGCTCTATTCTTAGAGCATTTTTCAAGGCTAGTCTACCACTTTTTTTGAATTAAATTAAAAAATAGGCTAATAAACTATAGTTTTAGCTGCGTAATGACATATTATAATCGTTCCGTTGCCGAGATATACTTTTTTAAATAAAAAATAACAAGAAGAAGATGATGAATTTAAATTACAAAATTTACCCACGTTGTTTAATTATAGTTAGTGCGGTGCAGTGGCGCTCCAGACAAAGTTTACCTACGTTCTCTAAATATAGTTGGCGCGATGACGTGCGCCAATGATTGCAATTATAATTCTAAAGTAAAAATAATAATAAGAAGAAGATGATGAACATGAATTACAAAATTTGCTCACGTTCTCTAAATATAGTTGGCGCGGTGCGGTGGGTTAAATTGCAGTGTGGCACCCCCGCACCACCGATGATTACCTACCGACGCGTGGCGCTCCCGCGCCACCGACGCTTATTATTATTTTTTAATAAATAAAATTTTGAATTAATTTTGTCATCAGTAATGCAAGAATTAAAAAAAGTACTCTGTTGTTTTCACGGATTTCCGCGCGGTTGAAGCAGATGGCGCTGGAACTGGTTCCGTTTCTGCCACCAATTAAAAACGGTCTGCTATTTTTGTGCGGTTTTTATGAGGGGATGTTGGTTGTCTGCTCTGTACAATCCTTATTGTTGCCAAAAGGCTGTTATTGTGCGGTTGGGAGTTTTTATTTGTCTATTTTTCAATTTTTTTATTTTGATCAATAAATCGATAACAAGGACCTAAATCAAAAAAGTACTTCCTAAGAAAGTTGCGTAATTCCTTCTTCTTTCTTATGAGCCCATGTTTATTTTTGATCAATCAGTAACGAATGAGGAATATCGCTTTTAAGGATGGAGCGTTGGAATAATAATAATAATAATAATAATAATAATAATAATAATAATAATAATAATAATAATAATAATAATAATAATAATAAGAAGAAGAAGAAGAAGAAGAAGAAGAAGGTTCTGAATTCCAAAATTTACCCACGTTCTCTAATAATGGTTGGCGCGGCGCCACGGGGCTAAATCGCCCCGTGGCGCTCCCGCGCCACCCATGATTATATCTGGCTGACGCTGAAAATTAGAATGCAGACATGAGGGAACCAAATAAAATTGTGCGGTAATGACTTTTTAAAAAAAAATAAGAACGCAGAATTTTGTTTTAATTCCACCTTTTCACAAAATATACAAAAATTAACCAACTTTAGCCCTTAAAAAATTTGCTTTTAGGTTCCAAATTAAGTAATTTGATAAATAATTATTAAAATACAGTTTTTAATCTTTGTTATTAATCCGCTTTAGTAAAAATTTTTGAATGTTTTGTTGTTAAATAGTCGATTCAATACTGCAAATATCGCGGTCAACTAGACTTTATTTGCCTATAAGCATAAATTTAGCACATTTTTAATCAATTTTGCTACTGTCAACTCGAAGTTCCCGCCTTTTCATAGCTTAAACTCTCCAAATTTTTTACGACTCGAAATTCCTTGCTTACGGGTCCAAAACTCCTGTACCATTTAATAAAAACGAAAAACTTCCTGAATTAATACTTCCTGAAATGTTAAATAGAGCAAGAAAAATTGTATTATTTATCTAGTTTGTCACTGTTAGCCTAATATTTTATGGCTTTTGTATGTATTTGTTATTTGCTGCAGTTATTAAATGTTTAATGTTTTTAACCCTACTCCAATTCTTAAAACTTTAATTTTAGCTAAATTTATACGTAACAGCTTTTATGTATTACATTTACTAAATTTGGGTTTAGCTGTAATTTGTTCTTTCCTAGTTTTAATTTAATCTTGGAGCAGTTGTGGTTATGTTTTGTTATGGTTTTTTCTTTGGCATTGTCGATTTTGTGAACCCCATAAGAGCACCAAAGGTTCTGGTGTGGCAGTGGCATATTGTCTATCTATGTATCTATTATTTAGAGTAAAATTTGTTTTATAACAAGATCAACACAAAAAATATAAATGTCCAAATTTACCTTAATCTTGGTTGGTCTTATGCGTAATGATTGTGCGCATGGCTCTCCCACTTGATTTAAGATTTTACAATCGTATAAAACTTTTTCTTGTATTTATAGATTTATTTTAAATATGAACTTAGTAGAAACTTATGTATGCTTTATGTATTACACATCAAATAATCTTCAATGTTGCAAAACAAAATTGCTTGTTCCAACCTCTTTTATTAATTTTTTTACATTTACAAAGCAAACAAACGAAATGTGCTAAGGAAGCGCATAAAGAAGTAATTAATAAACAAAATTATATAAATTACCTGAGGACTACAATCGAGAATACACATGCGTCCAGTGCGCATCACATTGCGGACAGATTCCGCGCTGGTCCCGTACAGATTTCCGTTAAATTCTCCCCACTCCATGAACTTCCCGCTTTCAATGTCTTTTTGCATTTTGGACTTGTCCAGAAAATGGTATTCCCTGCCTTCCTGCTCTCCTTCCCGTTGTTTGCGACTGGTATCTTAAATTTTTAAATTCATTTTCAAAATTTTATTTGAGTAATTTTATTGGGCATTTTATTAAATTACTAAAAGAGTTATTAAATTACTAAGATTATGAAAACGGGGTTTTTTTGAATGACTATTTTTATTTTGTAAATTACCTTCCTTTTTTTAATTTTATAATCCCATACTATAGTGTTAACCGCAGGTTGTTCAACTAAAAGCGACCGTGCTTAGTTTTTAGCAACAGAAAACTGTCAAGCTCATATCGTCGTTACTACAGCAAAATGAGCCAGAGTTCGTATAAAATATGTTTGCCTGTGACTCATTTTATATTTAAAACAGACCCTATTAACTACAGAATGAGTCGCAGTCACGTGTATTTTATAATGACAGTGGCTCGTTTTGCCGTAGTAACGACGATATGTAATTGGTCAAAGCGTCAATAGATTTGCCAAAAATGGTGTTTAAAAACTAGGTACGATCGCTTGGTTTTGAATAAGTCCATTCTATAAGTCGTTCTTACTTTCAAAATTAAATAAAAAACTGGTAAGAAAACAAATGTAGTGAATTAATAAAAAGTGGAAATAAATGTAGTGAATTAATAAAAAGTAAAAAATGGAGTAAGAAATATTGGACTAAAAAAATAAAGGGTACAAACCATTAAAAACAATGTTTAGACACCAGAGAAGAGTCTAAATATACTACTTGTTTTTTTTGTCTAGCGAATTAACATTATTTGCAAAAAAACCTAATGGAAGACCTGCGTTAATATTGAAAAAATATTGGTTTAATTATCAAACAAGCGTAACGCAAACATTATTTTCTGTTAAAGGAACCTGCTTACAAGGAACGACAGTGGCGAAGCTGTTGGGTTCGTGTTGGAGGAGCATGGTCTTCAGGGTCCGACGCCCAACCCCTGGAGCGCCCACCAGCACCATCACACGGCGACCGAATGGAGATAACTTACCCACTTCCTCGTACACCAACAGATCGTGCTTGTCGAAACCTAGAAAAACAATAATTTTTTACTTCTGTATCTTTATAATATGTTATAAGTAATGGATAAAAATAATATTGCGATTGTAATATTGTAATGTTTGATATTTTATTCTGCTACAGTTACCAAACAACGATAGAATAATTTTTTTTTATTTTTAACTGTTTGTTTTTATTTTTTATTTCAAAAAAAAAACAAAAAAATAAAATTTACAGGTTACAATCGTAAACAGTTTTTTATTAGCCACATTAAACTTTTAACCGACGCATGATTTTAGGGACTAATAATTAACATTAAAAATTTGCGTTGGAATTCATCAGTTTTAGTGACTTAACACTGTCGGCTTAGTTATTTAAAATCAAATTACATTCGGAATTTCGTTATATATTTTTTCATTTTCTGAATAATTAAATAATTAATAAGTATATTTTAAAAAAATATAATAAAATCTGTTCGAAAATGATTGAGACGGAAAGAAAATTTCAGGTTACTAACGTTACTGTTGATTTATACAAATTTTTGTTAGAGCATAGAATTTATTATTTACTATTATTGATATAATTATCATCTATAATTAAGCCTACTGTTAACGAGATATGGTCGCCTGAAATTTTTTAGTGTAAATTTTTTTGAAAAAAAAATTAAAAATACTAAAATGTGGCTAAAATACTAAAAAAACATATCTTAAGATTAAAGTTGCGGAGCGGAGTCAAATTTTTGTCTTCGATGTTGATAATTTTTTGTGAAAACCTTACCACTGCCCCCAATATAGCCCACAAAAATTTTTTCAACAAAATATTTCCAGTGATTCATGAGTTATGACCCTTCAAAAATGGTATTTTTCGACAATTCTGTACGTGAAAGATTGCTTAATGGGTATCACATTTTAGTTACAAATTATACATTTAAAGAAAGCGGCTATTCTTTACTTTAATTTGATATCTTGATGGTTAAGATTGGTGCAGTATTTGTCGAGATATCATTTTTCTCGTACAAAAAACACTCGATTTTTTTGCTAAAAACACGAAATGAAGGAAAGAAAGGTTGGGCAAACTTCACAAAATCACTGCCGTCGTTTGGTAATATTAACAAAAAAATCGCGGGTTTTTTGTACGGGAAACGCAATATTTCAACAAATACTGCATCAATCTTAACGACCAAGGTATCAAATTAAAGTATAAAGTAGCCGCTTTCCTTGAGTCATAATTTGTAACGTAAATCGTTATACCCAATGAGAAATTTTTGACGTACAGAATTGTAGAAAAACAACATTTTTGGCGGATCATAATTCCTGAACCACTAGAGATATTTTGTTGAAAAATTTTTTGCGGGTTATTGGAGGAAATGGTAAGGTTTTCACAAAAAATTATCAAAATCGAAAACAAAAAATTTGACTTCGCACCGTACTTTCAAATAAGTTTTAGATTTTTCATTTAATAGCTGTAGCTCTGAAGCTATTTCCGTCTTAAAGTTCGGGAATTCAGTGTAGCAAAATATTTAGTAGGTGTAAGCACATCACTAATAAAAAGAGTTTATTAGATTTTTATTTATGGTAATATATCCTTATATTAACCATTGTTTATGTACATAAAATTGGTTAATATAACACGGTGAACAAAAATTACATAACAAAACAATAAAATTAAAACAAAAACACCACGTAACATTATTACCTGACGTATAACATAAAGTAATTTTAAAGTTTTATAAACTGGTTTTAATTTTGATTTTATGGTTGATTTATGAAACTTTTTCTGATTTTCGTTCGAAATTGACTAACATTTAGATATAAACAGAAGTATAAATAACTAGGATTAAAGATAGTACACGTTTATTTATTGTCAGTACACTTTTTGAAATCCATAACCGACGATCCGACGGTCAATTTTTTAATGCATAACAACATTGTGGGTTCAGATAGGAGTCAATTTCGTTGTTTTTTTTTTATTTTATAGGCAAATAAAATCTAGCTGACTGCGATATTTACAGTATTGAATCGATTATTTAACAACAAAAACATTTAAAATTTTTGACTAAAGTGGATTAATAACAAAGATTTAAAACTGTATTTCAATAATTATTTATCAAGTTATTTAATTTGGAACCTAAATGCAATTTTTTTAAGATAAAGTTGGTTACTTTTTGTTTATTTTGTGAAAATGTGGAATTAAAAAAATTCTGCGTTCTTATTTGTTTTTTTTTTAAAAGTCATTACCGCACAATTTTAATTGGTCTCCTCATGTCTGTTTTCTAATTTTCAGCGTCAGCCAGATATTATTCAACCATAAATTTTTAGACTTAATTTTTAAAGAAAACCAAATGGCAAATAAAAAATAAACAAAAAATTAAGCTGTATTTTTAATCACTAACTTAATGACTTAAAAAAATGTGAGATGATATTATAATAACAAAACAATAGCGTTTACTGCAGTTTATGATAACCAAGCCTAATGATGGTAAATAGTTTTGTTTCAATAGATTATCATGCGTTTCTCGTTATTTAATTAGTAAACAACCGCACAGTCACGGTGTAGCTCCTTTTTAGTTGAAAACATTAATTAGCAGATTAAGCAGTTTTTTTTAAATTAAAATTTTATTTACGAATAAAAAGCAAAAGTTAGAAATAAGAAATAGTAAAAAATGAATAAACAAGGTTTATAAAAATTAATTATCTTAATCTTTCGCACATTAAACTTACTAGCATTTTCCTTGCTGCTATACATTACTTTCTTACGTTTATGAATGGTTACTAATCCGCCAAGTGCTAAATAGAATAATAAACAAAAAAACGTTTTTTTTTTCTAAAAGCCTAAATTTTACAAGCAAAACACTGGGTTAGCAGACTAAAACTACTATAAACACTTCTCTTATTAAAATTTACCTTAGACAGTTAAAATATTACATTTTGCTTAAAAGCCTTTACTAAGCTAATCAAAGCCGGTTAGTTATGCAAAGTACTATTAGTTAAAAAAAGTTAATTCAAGCAGCCGAAACATTTAAGTAAAATTTATTAAATACTGCGCTATGTGTTCAAATATGTTTAACTATAACCAAACATGACTGGTTCATTTGTTCAGAGTAAACAATCGAATAAGCAATAAAGTATTACCTATATCCACAACTTTTATGAATTATGAGTGGCTATTATAAGTGGCCCTAAATTGCTTTGACATGACTGATTACTATGTGGCTCTCGTATTTTTTTTAAACAAATAAACCAACCATGACTGCTTTAGCGGTGAGGCGCATTTAGTTTATTATACTAAATTCAGCATAGAATTCTTACAAAATTTACACTAAAATAATTTTAAATCGAAAATGTTAACTTTGTTATATTAGAATAAATAAGAGAAGGTTAAATTAGATTGCTCATTCGTGCACACAAGGTTGGCAACAAAGATGAAATTCTAACAGTGGAGGTTGTTTACAGTTTTTAAAAAAAATTTTAAGTTAATCAAATTTTTTGTTATCGTACACCTCTTTTTTATTTAAATTATGATTTTTACATCAAAAGAGGTTAATAAGCCGATCGCAAATTTATCCTGACATTTTGGTTGCCAATGTTAGTTTTTATAAAATCTTAAACAAAAAAAATTAAAAGTGTGCTTAAAATGCATAATGTTCGCGCCGTTCATGATTATGAATAAATGTTGTATTTTATAAAATATGAAACTACTGACATAAAATATATTTAAAAATTATATTTGACTTTCGTATTAACTTTTGTAAACATATTTTTTAAAACTGTTTTTTGTTGTTCTTAGAGGTACTCAATTGTTTGTACAAAAATCATTCGGGCTAGAAAAAAACTCCCTAAATTAAAAAAAAAAATCAACTTTGTAAATAAAACCTTCAGTAAAAAATTTAAAGAAAATAAAAAAAAAGTTAGGACATTGGAATATAAAATTGTTTGAAAAACACTTTAATTTTATTTAGATAGAATTGCCAACCACTGAAGACTCAATGTCATGATTTTACAAACCATTTTTTTAAATATGCTGCAAATTGTAGTTTTTTTAGTTGAAATAAGTTTTTTAACCAATATGGACAATAAATGATGATAAACTAAAAACAATCAGGACACAAAATTAAGAAGAATATTTTTTTTAGTCAATTTAAAAATGACGTAAATTTTTATGCTATTAACAACATTTTTGTAAACATGTAATATTTTAGAAGTCAGAGCTAAAGTGTAATTTTATTTTAAGAAAAATAATTAAAAAGTTGAAGAAAAATAAACTGAAAACTATAGGTTTTAAACAAACTGTTTTTATGAAAGTTAAAACCTTAAAATTTTAAAAATATAAAAATCTTGTTCCGCTTATGTGCGATTATTATGTTAAATCTCACATAAAATCACAACACGAAATCTATAATATAATACCAAGCATATTAAACATGTGGACGCAAAATGTAAAAAAACCTCCACGTTCTACCAAGCGTGAACCCGAAATTAAAAAATATAAATAAATAAGACTTTCAATAAAAACCTGTATTGAAGTTTTCAAATAAAAAAAAACTGATTTAACACATTTTCTCCTGAAATTAGGCGTTTTCTGTTATAACCGCCACCAAAAAAAGCAATTAAATTTTTTAACAATATTTCTTTCTACAAAATAAAATAAACAAACTTGCTTTGTATCGTATCAGATATTTTTTTTTGTAAATCAATAATTAACATACCATGTTTTTTGTTATTATCACCGGCTCCAGCAAGACGAGTTTCTTCAAGGGATTGTGACGGGATCAAACCGCAACGAGACCAATCGTCCACTTTTCTAGCCTAAATTTATCTAATTATATTTAATGTACTTGAGTGATTGTTGGAAACCCTTATATTCAAATATTATAGTAATTTTTTGTAGATTAATAAACTTTTGATTGCGATAGGAATGCTGCATTTTTTTCTAAAATATACTACTAAAAAAACTGGCAGTAATATAATGTTCAAAAAATTTCAAAAAATTAAGTTTTTCTTTTTGTAAAATTCAAATTTGCAGACTATATTAAAATATTATGACACAGAAATGGTGGATTTTTGCAATTTTAGCTGAATAGTAAAAAACGTCGACCTTTTAAAAGTTTATAACTGCGCAATGTTCTTCTCGAAGTCTTTGAAAAAATTCAAGATATAATATTCCATCACAAATTTAATTTTAACTTCAAAACTCTTTGAAGCAGAAGCAAAAGATAAAGTAACAATAAAGATTTTTTGTACGTGTTAATGGTGGTGCAGAGTTTTTTCGACCACACAAAGAAACTTTTTAGATGAAGCATTGTAATTCATTATAAGTTGTTTTGCAAATGCTTTGTATGCATTGCATTTGTTCATTGTATGCAAATTATAATTTTATTTATACTCAACAGAAATAAACTCTCACACAAGCTATGAATGGTTGTAAATAAATTTTCTCTGCAATCTTACTTGGTTTTAGTTCTTTATGGGCAAAATTGAATAATTTTGCTAATTAGTAGCATTTTAACTGACCAAGGCAAAATTTTTAGTTTATTATAATCAATAGAATTTAAGGTGGATAATTTAATATTTAAATAGGTTTTATGAGTAGCATTGTTTGTAAGATTTACCTGCCACCAGTTTGCGTCTTCTCTACTAATAACTTGAAGAATCTCCCCAGCTTTGAATGAGAGGCCAATATCTTTGCATGGGATGCGATCATCTTTAGAAGGATCATAGTCAAAGAAAGGCTTTACAAACGCCTAAAAATCGCTATTATAAATTTATGTTTTAATAAAATTTAGCCTGTAAATATCTGTAAAAATTGTATTCGAATAAAGCAGTTTACAGTATATTTTGAGCAAAAATATACACGTCAAAACCCAAAATAGTGTTGTAAACCTTCATAGTTATATTGATCTACAAAACAACGTAAACCAAAAGTTTTCATGTTTTATAAAATATTTTAGTATACAAGCTTCAGAAATCTTAACAAGAGTGAACCTATAAACGAATTGAATTTAAAATTTTCGAAAACCAATTAAAAATGTTATTGAATTTGACGAGCGAACTACACGCAAATATCTAAATATACCACGAAATATTCGAAATTAAATAATAACAGACGAGTAAACCTTTTTTATATTACAAAAAATATATTTTATTTGCGAAGTTCAGGTTTTTTAATCATTTCGATCGGTCGTAATGCCATAAATAAACAATAGTAATTTCAATTTTTTGGAATTCTTTTCGCTGAAAATCTTGCAAAGGTATTCCGCGCCATCGCTGATCAGTGTTAAACTTAATGTCGATCGCCTACTGGACGCGCGTTTAAAACTGAGCGGCACTGACGCAATATGCCTTCTGCAGATTTGCAGGGCTTTTCGACCGAAAAAATCACGAAGGGTTAGTTATAACTAATATATTTTAATACAATTATAAAGTCTACTTCTCTGTTAATGAAACATTACGACTATAAGTTAAAAAAACTGTCACCAATAAAAGTATTTTATAATACAGAATATAACGAACCCCGTTTACAGGCTGAAGTTCAGGGGCCATGCTGGAAGGTACTATTTTAAGATTGACACCTTCGCCGCCTTTTTTCAATTGTTCTTGTAATTCTTCCGGAGTTTTCACTTCAACACCGTTTACCTCCAAGATGCAATCACCCGCTCGAATTAACCCTAAATAATTCAATAACCCTTTTGAAAACATTGTTTTAAAGATTATTCACGCGTTTTAAGTAAATAAAACAAGTTTCAAACGTTTTAACCACCTATAAAATTCAAAATTTTAGCCTGTATTAAATAAATACTGTATGTACTTGAAAATTTGTATCTAGGAATTATAATTATCCGGTGTAATAGTGACAAGTATAATGACATCAAAATAATTTTTTTTTAAAAAATACTCTCAACTCTCAACCAACACAAAGTAAAAAGGCTGTTGTTAATCTGAATCTAGAACCTATTAATTTATTTGTTAAACAAAGGCTAATAAAAAATTGATGAGACCTTAGCGTAATTACATTCACGGTGGCCACACAGGTCGTTTCATAAACAAAAAAGATTGATGTACTTAAGGCTACCGTGAACACGCCGTTACGCCAATGTATTCATATGAACTTAAACTTAAATACTTTACAAATACCTTTATTTTAATTTAAAAACTGTACTAAATTATACTTTATAACAAAAATTAAGTTGACAAATACTTTTTTTAGATTTGAAACAGTTGGTTGGTGTTTAAACAGGTATATCCAAAAAATTTATAAAAAAACATATAAGAAAATAAATCAAAAACACACAGAAAAAATGTTTTAAAAAATAAACAAAAACATAAACCTAAAAATGTTTTTAACAAATCATATCAATGATTTGTTGCCCCAAAAAATTAAATTATATTTTGATTTGAACTTGAAAATATCTTTTCGTATCCTCACAGTTTTAATAACTCATCTATTGTTTACAATAATACAATTTTGATTTTACTATAGTTAATATGTAGAAATGAAAAATAATATTCTTTAACATATATCCCCTAACGTACGCGGGCATTTATTGTTTTGAGGATGAATATGTGATTGCAATGTTGCTCGGTTGCTTCCAAATGTAACAGCTGTCCCCTGTTCAGAAGGGAGCGAGAATTTTTATAAAGTAAAGCAGAAAATCATTTTAAAAACAAAAAACCCTATTGGAGCTATTGGTTTTAAAAAAACTGCAAAAAATCCTTCTTATTCTGCCAAGTATCGTCCAACACTGATTTAGTAAGAACCTGCCTGTATGTGATTACTATAATATGACCCCATGTACGTGAATTTTATATTGATATTTTTAAAACTATACGAGCATACGATTTATTCTTAAAGTTTATAATGATGTTTAAATTGTACGTATGTTTTTTTAAAAATTTTTTATCAGTTTAATTTTAAAAAAAATAAAAAAGCATTGCTACCGTCGTCTTATTCTGATCAAAAAACGTCAAATCAAATAGTAAGAACTATATCAAATAAAATAAAAATATAAAAATAATATAGTTGAATTTGATTCAATACTGGTGTAATATTGTAATCTACGTGTATAAAATATGAAAATTTCATACTTTTCGTTTTCTTTTTTTATCAATTTTAAAACTAACATAGTGCATTGTTTTTAAGGATTAAGGGTCGTTTTTTAATGATTTAGCCAAGAAAACTTGGAGGAAAAAATAAGAATCACTGGACAAATAAAAATCACTAAAACTAGATCTACATTGTGAGCCTTAGCAAACATATACCTAAACTTTTTTATTTATAACTTCAAGATCCCAATATTTTCCAACGACTTCCACTTGTAAAAAATATAATTTTTGGAAAGTCAAAAAATGTTCAAGTAAAAACTGTAAATTGTTTAGAACATGTTAATTTAAACAAAATTATAATTAGAGTTATACACGAATATCCTAGTTTTTAAAAAAAATAGTACAGCATTTTTCATCGAATACATAGTAAAATATAATATCAGGTGGTTATTCGCCACAAAAAATCTTGAGTCAGCTTTTGGTAAGCTAATGTGCTTTTACATAATAAAACAAGCTTATCGCCCCATACACTCGAATCATGAGCCAATGATAAACCTATAGTTGAAATTAATACTAAATTAAATTTTTTGCACTGAAATAAAAATTGATTTTCCGAAAATTTATTTAGGCTTAACAAAAACAGATTTGTTTATTATTTTTAAATAAGCTTTTTTATTGTAGCAAGTGGGAATAAACCAAACGTCGGCAAGACGTATTTAATATATTACATTTTATATTAACTTAAAATAATAGATTACGTATTACAAAAAAAACATACAGTAATATAATATGATTGCCGAAATTCGGGGAAAAACGCCTGAATAAAAATACTTGGCTGTAAAAGGGAAAATTTTATGTTTTTAATTGTTTGGTTATTTAACAAAACGAATTCATAATATTTCACAAAGTTTTGGTACGGGGTAAAAAAACCGAAAAAAAAGTTTAAACCGAGGAATCGTAGACTTGTTAAAAGTTAAAATTTCCGACTTTATTACGTTTTAAGTTTTTTGTAAAGTTTAGGGTTGTTTGCTTATGATACAGTTTTAGATTTGTCAAAATCTTAAACTTCTCGCCTCGAAATTTAGCTTAGCTCAAACGACCCAAACATTCTACGTTTTTGGTTATAGTTTTTGAAAAGTTTTTAGCGTAACCCAAGTGAATATTCGTCTGTATTAAACATTAAGTTTGCAAGCGAATTTTTAAATAAAAAAGCCTGTATACGTCTTTACAAGCAAAAATTCGCTATTTTATGCAACACGAATATAATTGTCTAAAGCTAAAGTCTTCCAGGCTGAAATTAAGGGCGTAACCGCGTTCCGCCAGAAAGAAATAAACAATAAATCCCCCAGCGAGAAATTAAGGGCGTAACCGCGTTCCGCGGAAGAAATAAACAATAATCCCCCAGAGAGAAATTAAAAAAGGAAAGTTTTCAGCGACGATGTACAGTTATGTTACTAGTTTCTGCCTTCGTTGCGTCCTGTCTTTCTCTGCACGTGATATTTTCTCAAAGAACGAGTGGTTACTTCACCACTCATCTATTTTCACCCTGATAGAATTCATCTTTAGTACAGCCAATTTTAATTAATAAAGTGCAAGTTTTTTGCAGTATAACTATTGCAACTACCCTTGCTTTTTTTACGAAAAAAGCAGTATTAAAAAACTCGTATTTATTGAACAAAATATTGGAGTGTGGAAAAAACAAGTTTGAGTGCACAGAGCTCACGAATGCGAAAAAAGTCACATATGCAACTTTTCTTGCAAAATTGGTACAATATATATATTAAGCTTTCAACATTATGTGGGCACTTAAAGCCACAGAAATGATAACTTGGATCCCTGAAT
Organism: Microlaimidae sp. YZB2_3; assembly: GCA_030248175.1. Lineage (NCBI taxonomy): Eukaryota > Metazoa > Nematoda > Chromadorea > Desmodorida > Microlaimidae > Microlaimidae sp. YZB2_3. The sequence goes on from JASAMX010017582.1 coordinate 44,214, forward strand.
AAAGTATTGACTTAGGCTTGACTTTATGTTCACGCTCAGTTTTGGGCTTAGATTTTAAGGTTTATCTACCAAGTTTTCCCGCCTTTTGTTTCCATACTACAATTTTTAATTTTAGATTTATAGTCTTCCAACAAAACTCCAAATTTACTAAATTACATAATTTGCTATTTTAGAGCGAATACTGAAGAAAAAAAAGTATAGTTTACCTTGTTTGGCGAGCGGTGAGTCGTCCAAAATTCGGGCTACGACCAACTGACCCTCCTCCGACCGGACGGTGAGTCCCTGAAGTAAAGCATCCGATTTGGGTGGTGAGCGGAGGCGCGACAGTCGCGCGGAATAGGCCGTGCTCACCTGCAACAGAAACAGCCAGCACTCGCCACGCGCCCCACCACAACACCCCCCGCCCAACTAACAACTCACACCCACACCCAGGAAATTTGCATACGGCTAATAATACCTTTGAAAATATTGGAGATGAAGGGTTTTTTTTAATCAATCTAAATAATGATAATCAACTTTAAAGAGATTCAAAATATCCAAAAACTTTCGTTAAAAATTTGTTTCATTTTCCATTAAGTGTAAGAAATAAATCACAATTTCGCCCAAAAAGTAATAAAAAATACCACCCAAAGCCAGTGGTGTGTTTTTATTTTTGGTGATATATTTTAAAATCAAATTTTCATTAAATTTTGAAACCAATATTTAATCAATAATTATAAACAATTTATATAACTTTTGTAATATTGAGCCTCATAATTTAAAAGCAATATTTTGTAACTTCTTTTGGTTTCTGTCAAAAAAACGGATGGGTATATATTTAAAAAACGTAGCTTTGCAAAATGAAATATCATCTGGCTTTATTAACGTCAATTAGGAAGAAAAATTGACTTTTTTATTAAAAAAAATTGCGCAGAAAAAGTTTGGGAAATTACATACACTAATTCAACATCAAATTATTTGCAAAGCAAAACTTTTTTTCAATAGCAGTATGCAAACTTCCAAAGTATATTGTTTACACCACCTGCACACACGGCTTTAAGTGGATTTTACAAAATTAGAAGTTGTTTCAAAGTAAAAAATAATATTTTATTATAATAATAAATTTATATTTTTTAGAAAACTGTGCCAATACAGTCACGCAAATGGCGTTAGCAAACTGGTTGAATAAATGAATTTGAATTTCGATTTTCACTTTCTATCTTCAAGCAAAAAACCCTTTAAAACTAAAAACCGTGTTTTCGGTGGTGATGATTGTAACTAAATATAAAAATATATTGAAAAATAGTGAATTTAGATAAAAATGTGTTTTAAAATTTAAAAAACTAATAGTATTTACAAAAAGTATGCAACTGGGACTGGGCTAGGGAAAAAACTCGAAATTTTAATTTGCTAAAAGAACCGTAAATTTATAATTAAGCAATCGTAAAAATACATTGTGGTTGTACCAACAGCATGTAATGAGAAAATGAAACAATTCTTTGAAGCTCCATAGAAATCGTACTTTTTCACGGTCGATTTGCCACGAGTGTATCATTTTGTTATTAAATATTTTCGGCTACACTCGTATGTTTTTATTAATTTATGGGTAAAGTAGCGAGGCACTCGATTCAAATATTTTTCCAGAGCATATCTTTTTGTGTAAAATATACTTTAAAATATAAAAATTATTTTGTAGTTTAAAATACAAAAACTATTCTAAATTATTTTAGCTTGAGATAGAAGTTCTATGAAAAAAGAAGATAAGATTTTGAGAAACGATAAAATTTAAAAAATAGGCTCGAAAAAGTAAGTCGTTAATTTCATGCAACAGTGATTTTAAAAGTATTCTATCATTATTTTAAATACAAAATGGATTTTTTTTAAAGATAAAACTTAAAAAATTCGTTCTATACAGACAACAATTTTTCGCAGTAATAGCTTAAAGTTTCACAATGCAGATGCGCATTTCGAAATACACGTTTTTTTTTCTTTTAATATAACAACTAAGGTAGTATGAAATGTGCCGTGTGTGCAAGTCGTCGACACAAAGCAACTGGACCGGTTGGACGAAACAAAAATAAATACGAAGTGTGTGTAAAAATACATTTTGACTGAAATAAGAAGAATTATGTGCAAAATATTTTTCTTCTATTTTTAAACTTTGTCTTTATAAAATAATAGAACATATATTTGGAAAAATATAATACGATTAAAATATAATGCATACTGTAATTATTCTGTGGCACTCTTAATTTAATATGTTTTATTACAATCACCTGCCACAAAACAATAAGATTATGTAAAAGTAAATTTTGCGATTTAAACTAAAAAAATTTCACTTCAATTCTTCTTACAACAGTTTTATTTCTAAAAAAAATCTAAGCAAGCTCAGTGCGTTTTTAAATTTTATTTCGTTCGCGTGGAGTTTATTTACATTTTGTCAATAATAATCAAACAAGAAACTTCTAGAAAAATTGAAAGCCATCTTCAAAGTGATATTCCTTTTTTCTCTCTTCTTCTATGTAAGCTGATTGCAAATTGTTTGGTTCTACTTAAAACTAGTTTTATCCGCGAAAATTGATTTTTGTTAGTTAGAATATGGTTTGCATGAAGGCAACCAATTTTCAGTAGTATTTTTATAATACTTAATTAAATAACGGTGGTAATTCGTTTCATCTATAAAAGTCAAGTTAAAAAAGGGAAAACTGTTATTATCTATAAAAATTAAAATAAGCACATGTGGAAATAAGCATAGGTTCCAAAGTTTCCTGAAGTTGTTTATTGAAAATTATAGATTCTATGAAAATAAAAGTTAAAAATAAAAATAAAACATGGTGTAACACTACCAAACAGCTTGACTAATTCTTAGTTTGGAACTTGTTTTTAGTTTAACTTTCAAAAAAAATTGCATTGGTTGACGCCAGATAGCCAATGAAAATTTTTTTTACTAAATTTAAAGCTTAAACTTTTAAAACCATTTAAAGCCAGTCTGGTATAACGAAATATCAAAAAACTGAAGTGCAACATTATTAAAAAATATTCAAAAATATTATATTTTTGCATATTAATTCGTAAAATTTTTCGTAAGTTTTAATAATTGTTTGTTCAAAGTGGTGAGTTTTGTAATCCACCAGCCAGAAATATCACAATTTGTCATAATTTAGGAATTTTCCTCGCTAACTGAGCAAAAGATATTTTATAACTTGCTAACATTAATTTAGTAAAAAATAATTTTGAACCAACATTTACCGGACTACAACTTTTGAGTCAAAATAAAGCCTATTTGTTTTACTATTTCAAATACATTAGCCAAACTGCAAAAATATAAGCATTAAAACTAAATAGCATAAATTGCACAAAATTGAATTCGTTATCGGACAAAAATATTTACTCAAACCGAAATATTTTTAAAATTTATTAAATATAGGTAGGAATTTAATGATTTAGTTTTTAAGTTAGCATAAAAAGTAACTGTTTTGTATCATCATTAAACTCAAACAATCTTTTTTGCGTATTTCTTACATATTTTAAAGTCCTTTAAATAAGCGGGTTAGTCATTAGTCATTTTTCACGGTGAAACCAATTTTTAAAAATTCCTGTGTTCTAAACTTCTAAAAATTATTTTAGTCTTTTTAATCCATTAAAAATTTACTGAGACATTGTCTTTAAAAATAAAAAAACCCAATAATCCTTTTTTTAATCAAAAACCAAAATTTTTACATAAAAGTTTGCATTAGATAGTTTGCATGGAAAACAGATACACAATTGTGGCAATTTAAATTCCATAAAAACAAAAATATCGTACGTTTTTTTATCAATAGCTATATACCAACCTAAAAATCAAAAAGGAAGGATAGTGTGTCTTATAAAAGTGGTGCGGTTGGTTTTACTTTTTTGTGTGAAAAAAATAGTTGTTTGTTAAGTCACCACGCCAAAGTTAGTGAAAGAATAACATAAAAATAGGTTCGGTTCTCAACCACATTTACAAAACGCAAAACAGGGGGCGGGTGTTTATAAGCCACCAAACCAAAGTTAATAAAAAATAATATGGGTTAGGTTCTTAACCACATTTAAAGACTGTACCTTTAACTTCACAATATAATTAATATCTTATTATTTAAAATACTATTTGTTTTTAACTATTTTATTTTTAAAATAATTTTAGGATTAGTAGAGTAATTTAAAATGAATACTTTGGTCTGTCACTAGACGATAAAAATTTACAAAATGTTTTATATTGTCTCCTCAATGGTTACCATAAGACATTAAGAATTGGAACATAGCTTAGAATTTTTATATAATTTTTTGGTTGAAAAAAAATATTTTTGTTGTTCCGTTATACGAATTCATATATTTTACATGTTTTGCTTGTAGTAGTTCAAACACAGGTACCAAACTTAAATTAAACATAATGAAATACACCTAAAAATAAGTGATTTTCTATAAAACTATACAAAAAAAATTAGTCAAAGAAGAATTTCAGCTTTCTGTAATCTAATAATAAAATTTAGTATACTAATATGATTATTAAAAGTTACAAAATAGTGATGTAAAGAAAAAAAAGTTAGGTAGAAATACACTTCATTATTTTTGCAAGCAAACTCTTCTTTTCCAACTTTTTGCCTAAAATAAAAGTGGGAGTGCATTAAGCGTACTGGCTGCCCTTCTGTGTGCAGAAAAAGGCGATTGTGATTTAAATTCACAACCGCTCTTTTCGAGATAATTCATTTTCTCATTATCATTTCACTCATTGTCGTTATTTGATATTAAAAATCAATCTTAGACACTATGATTTCTTAGCAAATTTACACAAATAACGAAAAAATTATCAGTTATTCCGGTTAAATAAACCAAAATACTAACAAAATTCCTTAATTTTAATTGTTTTGTTCATAGATATTTAATTGAATATGGGAAGAAATTGAGGTCAACCATGTTTAATTTTGATTTAAAGTAAATTAAGAAACAAGAAAACTTAGAACTGCAACTTGGAGCCAAGGAATTATGAATTTGGAGTCTAAAATAAAAAAATTGGAGCCGTAAGTTTGAACTTGAAGCCGAAAGTTAAAATTGCTGAAACCTATAACTAAGCCTAAGCCTAAGCCTAAGCTAAGCCTAAACGAGTTTTTTTTCGTTTGGTGCTTCAAGGTTTCATTTTTGACGGCTTTAAGTTTCCAAAAATTTCCGACGGCTCCAAGTTTCTTAAGACTTTAAAGACTCCGTACCTCTGTAAAATCTAACTTACTTCTTTTTTTATAAATGATAACTTACAGTAATTATGATCAAATTGTGTTAATTACGTGACCTTTTTGAGACCCTTAGCAACAAACAATATTTTGCCGCCATTATGATGTTGAAAGTTCCCGACAAAAAAGTCGAAAACTTTTTTTTGCATGGGCTTCTGATTAAAGCACTTTCTAATTAGGGCAATATAATCGCAATAAAGATTTGCCCACAAAAACAATAAAACGAAAATCAATTTAGATCACCAAAGTGGCCAATCGGGGTGAGCCAAAATTTCTAAACAATATGGTAAATATTTTGGTATGGCGTTATAAAATATATTTTTGCGCTCATATATATTTTAAAAGAAATTAAAAACACAAATTAAGAGAATTTTTTATATTTTATAGTGTCTCAAATATAAGTACATATATGAAAAAGCAACAAGGTTAACTCAATCCATGTACATAATTAACAAAACATATGTTATTTATTATATTGAAAACTTTTCCCAAATCTAAACCAGGTATGTTACAAAATATTATGTTATAGAAATAAAATAATCTACGCCAGTATTCAACGATTGAAAAATTCAGTATTTATTATGAGGTATGCACAAGGTAAAATGGCCCAAAAGATCTAAGTGTTTTCATGTTTTGTTTAAAAGTAATTTTAAAAATAATTTACTTATTTCATGAATATGTTTTTTTATTTGTTGAATTTCTCACAAAACTAAGATTTTAAAACAACACTTCTTTGCGACAATTACGGACACCTTATACACTCGGCTGGTCAAACATTTTTATAGGAATTTAACCTTATAGCACACTCGGGGAATAGAGTGAATTAAAAACAATTTAACTGTAAAAGCCACTCACTTCTGGCCTTATTTTTTTATGTAAGTAAAGTGCCCTAGTATGTAAAAACCATATTAGTTCCTGATATGTTTTTATCGCTTCTCTTATTATGCAAAAATTGGAAATTGACCGATTTTGCAAACTCAATATTGCATTTAAAAATTGTCTTACCTCACGCATTGAGGTTGGGAACAATGAAATCAATTTTTTGTAAGACATAACCTAATGTAATTCATTCAGATTTCTCCGGCCGTATGCCGCAGAAGTTTTGGTTAACTCGGTTTTACACGACAACGTTTTCCTAAGCACAAGCCTACCTACGTGCTCCTAAGCTTAAACGAAACCTAAAAAACAAGCTAAACTTTCACCGCGCAATTATTTAATAATAAACTTTGGGTTGTTTTTTTAGGCTTCGCTTAGGCTTAAGAACACGTAAGTTTAGGTTTAAAAAATGCTGTAGAGCAAAATTCGTCGAATAAAACCGAGTTAGCCGAAGTTTTAGGGCCAAAAATAACCTTGCGACTGTGTTTTACTAATTTCAAACTTAAAAACACAACATGAAAACTTCAAGTTTGTTAGTAATATTAATGACATATTATTTTTGTATTTAGTTATTTTTAATTTAGTTTGTACGTCGGATTTGATTCTGAATCTGTTGAAAATAAATACTGAAAAACAAACAGAGTCAACCGGTTGTATTTAGTTATTCGTAACTTAAAGGCAAACCAAACGTAGCTGCAACAGTGTGTTTACGTGTTCATTAAACAACTATTTTTTTGTGTCACAAAATAAGAATTATTTATAAACTACCATCTGGGGCCTATTTTATAAAGATTTATGTAATTGTAAATTAATAAACGCATTTAATTTCTTCCTATTTTATTAATTAAAAAATACGTACGTAACTGTGGAATTTACGGAATTTACAGAAATGTAATTTCTTAAATTCTAAACGCAATTTTATTAATATACTTTTTAATTAAAAATACAAAAGAAAAATATGCGTTCATTAATTTACAGCGGTAAAATAATTACATGCAATCTTTATGAAATAGGCCCCTGAAGTTGATTTCTTACTTCAAATCTTTCATTTGCTAAATTCTGATTGGCTGATATGAGTGACGTCATATTCTCGTGATTTGGGTGGTAGTGGTTACTTAATGGGGGGCATTTTTCAGTCCAACAAACAACTGTTGCAGCCACGTTGGGTTTACTTTTAGTTTGTACGTCGGATTTGATTATGAATCTGTTGAAAATAAATACTGAAAAACAAACATAGTCAACCGGTGTCACAGTGACAAAACGTAAAGACAAACGCCGTTTTTATTGCGAAAAAAGAGCATGGTGATAATAAATATACTATTACATATTAAAAGCTACTACAGTGATTCCTAACACAGATTATATATACACATAAATATGCATGTGTGTTACTGATAAAGAATGATAAAAGTGTTCTTACCAGGTGGTTGTCCCCTTTCTTTTTCTTAACTCCTATCACCTGAACGCTCGGTTTCTGAGGGGCAGCCACGCTGTTTTGATTAACTGCCATCTGAAAAAATCAATACTATTACGTTGCGTTCAATATTGACGTAAAAAACTAGAGTGCATAATTTAAGACTAAGAAAACAGTGCAAACACAACTTGTAATAACAAAAGAATGGTTAATAAAAACATCAGAAATGTATCATTTGAATTTAAAAATTCATCAAGACAAACTCTGTCAAAATAAGTGCTATATTGACGCATAAACAAGGCCCATTAATTGTTTATTGAAATGCAAAACTAAAAAAAATGCTCAACAAATTAAAATTACATCAAAAACAAAATCAAAGAAAATTTATTGCGATAAGAATTTTAATTATTAAATAATACAAGAAGCTGAATTCATAACGCAGAGAACGTAACTTATAATTTCAACAAAAACAAAATAATATGTAGATTAGGATTTATCAGGTAATTAATAGATATTAATAAATTGGTTTGAAAAGTGTTTTTCTTTTAACTAAAAAAATTAAAAATGGCTAAACATGTGGCCAAAAATCTAAAAACATTTAGCAAAATCAATATTTATAAACTAGAAAAGTTAAATATGAAGAGCGTTTAAGCATTGAATGAGGTATGTTTTGAATATAGAAAAGTGTGATAATCAAAAATATATAATTCTTTGGAAAGAACGAAAATGTCGGTAAAATTTTGGGCAGCAGGACAAAGTTTCTAGCGTTATGAAGTGTTCAATAATCAAACTAAGGTTATGGAAAGTTAAAAATATACAGTGCAGGAAAATTGCTATAACAATCAAAAATGGTAGATAACGTACGAGATAAAGGCTATGATTCTTCGGAAACTACAAAAGTGAAAAAAATTGTTACTACAAAACTTTATATTTTTTTTCCTTGCATGGGCGATTTGAAGCATTACAAGGATAATTTTTTTTTTAATTAACCTTTTTTTGAATAGTTGCTTTTTGCCTAATAAACTGAAACTGTGTTTAAGGTGTTTATAACGAAAATTTTGAGCGTTTCCCACATGATGTGATATGAGTACATAGTAATACCGGTGTGAGCGGGATTTGTTTATTTTACAATAAAGTAAACGAACCTAATTATTATATTTGATTCTTAAAGACGCCCGCGCGCTCTTTAGTTTTATTAAACAAAACATAAAAACTTGTCATAAAAACATAGTGTTGTTGTAATATAATATAAAGATATAGTGACTTTTGATATTATAAAAATAAAAAAAATGATACTAAACAATCGACTGAAAAAGTATGATGATTCACCAAAGGTTTAGAGCACTTGGATCACCTGGACAATCATTTTTTTTGCTAAATCGAGAACTAACAAAACCCCTTTACGTCAACCTAAGTGACTTATAATAAAAAATCTAACCACAGGTTGCACAGAACACGAACCACCCAAAATCTCTACTTTAACCTTAATAAATGTAATAAAGCAATATAAAAACTATTTCATTTAAAAATTAATCAGACGCGCTTGACTTTTTTACTATCCCTCGGAGGTTTAAGGTTTGAGGGGGCATTTTTGAAACGCGGGGTTGGGAACTATTCCAAAAAATGACCAAAAAATAGATCAAAAAAGGCAAAAAAAAAACGAAAAAAATGCAAAAATCGTAAAAATTCCACAAAATTAGGTTAAAAATGACAAAAATCCGTCAAAATTGGTCAAAAACTGCTAAATTGTTGCCAAAATAGCTCAAACATATTTTATGTTTTTGTATTTTTTAGGTTTTTTGTAGAAGGCTAGAAATTATTTAAAATGGAAAGGAAAAACCTACAATAACGTGAGGAAAAAGGCATCACCAGACTGTTCACAATTAATAAATTATATTCGTTTTTAGCTGAAACATTGGTACCTATCTACTGATATTATATTAAATTTAGTAAAATTTTAGAAAACAAAAGAATTTCGATTTTTACACTTCAGAATTTTAAGGACCCTAAAATGTCATATAGTATTCGTGATCACATCATATAGGTTTTTCTCTGTGGAAATGGTTGTGGGAGGAGCTAATAAAATCACTTTTAGCCAATTAATCTCCATTGGATGAAAGATCTCCTTTTGTCTGATCTCTCCAACAGTTTTTTGCTATATTTTCTTATTCTTCTAAAAACACTATTTTTACAAAGCTTAAAAAACTACGATGCATAATATCGTAAACAAGTGGCATATATTGTGCTAATTATTTTGACACGTTAATTGGTTAATTGGTTTGACACGTTAATTAAAATTTTTTCTAAGTCATTTATGGTGCAATTTAAATTAAAATTCAATATAAATTAAACTAAAATTTAAATGGCTTGTTCCCTAAATGTTGTTTAGAACCTAATTTATGTTTTTTTACTAATTTTAGTGTGGTAGCATTTAAAACAAACTGTCCCTTGCTTTTCATCTTTTAACTTTGTTTAAAAATTAACGCATGTTATTATTTTCACCAACTTTAGTGTTGTCATTTTTAGAAAACACTATCCTCTGTTTTGCACGGGTTTCTAAGTTTAGCAGAAATTTTTTTGCTGTTTTTTAAATAAAAATTTTTCAAATGGTTTAATTATTTTTCGTGCAAATTTTTCGTGCGAATACAAATTTTAATGTAAACAGTTTCGGATAAAAAATTGGGCTTCGTCGTGTTTTTTGTTGTTATGATTTTTGAACAAAAATTATATCAGTGAATTTTTATAACAAATCAAAAAATTAAAACTTTTTAAGACCTGAAAACAAAGGGAATTTTTTAATCGGTTTCAACGGTGAAAAATGACTAAGCAAAAACCGATCATTGAATTACTTTAAAAATTTGATGATAAAGTTTCATCAAAGATCATAAAAAATAAAACAAATGGGTTTTAGTATATGGTTTTAAACACCAAAAATCATTAATACAGTAAGTAAATTTACCTTTGTTATTTAGGATAATAATCTCATTTCAATTAAAGGAGCGGTGCGGAGACAAACTTTTTGTCTTCGATTTTGATAATTTTTTGTGAAATCCTTACCCCTGCCCCCAATAGCCCACAAAAATTGTTTCAACAAAATATCTCCAGTGGTTCAAGAGTTATGAGCCCCCCCCCCCAAAATGGCGTTTTTGACAATTTTGTACGTGATAAATTGCTCAATGGGTATTAAGATTTACGTTCCAAATTATGCATTGTAAAAAAGCGGCTATTTTTTACTCTGATTTTATACCTTGATCGCTAAGATTGGTGCAGTATTTGTCGAAATATTGCGTTTCTCGTACAAAAAAAACCGCGATTTTTTCGTTAAAAACACCAAACGACGGCAGTGATTTTGCGAACTTCACAAAATCAGTGCCGTCATTTGGTGTTTTTAACAAAAAATCGCGGGTTTTTTGTACGGGAAACGCAATATTTCAACAAATACTGCACCAATCTTAACGATCAAGGTATCAAATTAGAGTAGAAAGTAGCCGTTTTCTTGAGTGCATAATTTGTAACCATTAAGCAATTGGTCACCTACAGAATTGTCGAAAAATACCAATTTTGAGGGTTCATAACTCCTGAACCACTGGAGATATTTTGTTGAAAAAATTTTTGTGGGCTATTGGGGGCAGGGGTAAGGTTTTCACAAAAAATTATTAAAATCTAAGACAAAAATTTTGACTCCACACAGCACCTTTAAGTAAAATCTAAACTATGCATACTTCTGTGTGCATTTTTTAAATTTTGCAGAGGGTTTGCAGGATTCATTCTTTTTAAGCGTGCAAAATAAAGTTAAGTGACTTTAGACATCGACCAACTATTCTTTTTAATTTTCATTTAAAAATCTAGTGGTTTAGTATTGGGTGAGAATAATGCTTGTATTCCCCAATTTTTACATTGCTGAAATTTAGACAAATCAAATTCTGGTTTTTTATGAAAAAATTCAAAAAAAGCATTATTTAATGGGGAGTTAAAGCTATATGATGAGTTAAAGTTATAAAAGTCATTAAAGCTAAATTATAATAGGAAGTATGTAAGGTATCGGAAGGAAAAAATTCTCAAAAATCTGGTTTTGGATAAGTTAGAAAGATTTTTTTAATTTTAAAAAGTATTAATCTTTTTATCTGAAGACGAAGTGTAAACGCTTGTTAAAAATTCAAAAACCCTAGAAATTTAAAAAATCCAGAAACTCATTGTAAATCTGGAAATTAAAATTGAAAGCCAATGAAACCAATTTTTAATTAAAAAATATCGTGTAAAAAGTTTTGGTAGAAAATTGGGCCCAACACGCTTAAATTAATTAAAGCCGTTCATTGTAAGCTGGTATAAACAAAACTATCTAAATTAAAACTATAGTTTAAATTAATAAATCAAACTTCAGGGCTATAAAAACCCCTTAAAGTGATAAAAACTTACAAAATTTGTCAAATTCATTTACTAATAATTTTTATGTTTTAAAAAAGTTGATTAAAGGAAGTGTTACTTAATCGGCAAATTAACTGTAATATTTCTATACGTAAACAGTATTTCTAAAAATTATTAAGGACTTTTTGGTTTTTTATTTTATATATTTATAAAAAGCAAAATCCGTTTTATTCCTAATCTTTATTTATTATTTTAATGGTCTGGCCGTGTTGTTAAATGACGTTTAAAATTCAAATGGACAACTGCGCCACAATGTAACTAATTTAAAAATGCAGTCCTCTAAATAGTTGAATGTGATAAGTGATTTGTCACCAATAAAACTGACTTTAAAAAATTTTTTGTGTTCTCAGATTTTTAAAAATATTTTAATTTTTCTGATCCAGTAAAAATTCACGGAGATATTTCCATTAAAGATTAAAAAAAAATACTTCACCAAAACCACTCCACGAAATTTTTCCACAAAAATTTGCATTAAATAGGTTTTGTGGGACACAATTACACGATTTTGAAAATTTCTCAGCACTAAAACAGATTTTTACCTATATCAAAACTGGTCATTTTTCCTTTTATTTACGCCTGAATATAGCGGCAAAAGGTATTGCAGAAAAACGTTTGTTGTCATTATGTTCAGAGCAGCTTAGTTGCGACTCTTTTATTTTTATCAATGTCACTGAACCAATAATGATTTAAAATCATGCTTAACCTAAGGTTGAAAACATTATAAATGTAATCGTAAAATTAATTACATCAGGTGACTGATATGTTTTTGTTGTGACAACTCTTTCTGTGACGTGAATCTTTTTAGTGATAGTTGAGCCATTTTCATTCGTTATTTCTGACTTTTCTACGTGAACTTCGTCGGTAGGACTAGCAAACCCTTTTGCCTATATAAACATATTATAATAAATTTCTCACAATATCTAAACATAAATTACCAAATTAAAAAAAATTGATTTAAAATTGCCATATATATTTACCGTATAAATCAAAGCTATAGTGTTTTAAAATAAGTTTTAAAAAATGTAAAATTTACACCGCGCAGTATAAGGGTATATTTGTACAAGCGTTGACAAAAGTTTTGAATAAAAGAACGATAATGAATATTTTTTAAAAACATAACAGTTTTATTCAAACTATATTATATCAATTTCTTCAATATTTATTGAAAAATGGAAAAACGTTCTGCAGTGATATTATGAACGTAAAAAGTAGGGTAACTGACTTAATTTCGGCCTATATTGACCACCGAGTTTAAAATAATCGCTTACAAAAAACATAAAAACTGGGTAAATATTCCGGATAAAATTTTTTTATAGAAATTCATTCAAAATATCACATACCAGTTTTTCTGACAAATCAGCACGGATTTCATCAATCGGACTAGCAAGTTCTTTTGCCTAAAAATAATAAACATAATATATTTTCATATAAAACATAAATAATTAAATTGTGATATTTTTATCAATTAAAAAAATTTTTATTAAAACATATCCTTCGCTTACTTTAATTACAATTTGTATTTTATTAGATTAAACTTTATTTGATTAGATTAGATTAGACTAGATATGTTTTCTAGAACTATCAAAATTTATTATTTAATTGCATTATATAAAAAGCACGTATAGCTTATTTTAAAGATCATTGATAAATAAAAATTTCACTACAATTGTATCTTTGATTTTTGGTAAAATTTTACCGTTTCAAGCTCTGATTTCACTTCAGCATAAGTTTCCCAAAGGTCATCTTCACTAGCCATAGTAATGGTACTTTAAAACGTAACGATGAAAACTTTTTCACAATACGACACACATTTTTTAGAGATATTGTTGATACATGTCGTTTGTAAAAATTCAATTTCGTTTAAAAGTTTAAAAAACTTGAACAATCATATGCGCCAAGTTTTAAAGTAAACATAGCTGTTTAAACAACGTAGAGGGCAGAGAGACAATAGGTATGTAGTGAACCATCAGTCATCAGCGCCTCAGGTGTAAAATTAACAGTCAAAGTTATTATTATTTAAAGTGTCTCAATAAAATTTACTCGGTAGTATTTTTTAAAAACTTTTTGAGCAGAAACTTTGTATACTGTAGTTCTGGCTTTTATGAATGGCAAATTTGACTTTGTTTAAATACAATGATTGACTTTAAAAAATCTTTATAATTTAACCGCAAGGTGTACATTGTTGATAAGGATTTTAAAAGAAATTGTTTAAAAATAAAAATAACTTAATTAATCATTATTGAAATATAAAAAAAGTTTAGAAATTGGATGAAACAGATTTTTTCTAAATTATAACCTCAATATTAAAGTTTAGAAGTTTGGTCAAATAAGTTTAAGATAATAAAATTAGAGCATTTTTAATATGTTGGCTGAATCGAGATTAGTTTTTTCAGAAACATTACTACTAAAAAGTTTTATGAAAAATTAAAAGAAAAAATTTTATAATAGGAATAAAATATTTCTCAACTTCGAACGTGTATGTATAATTGAATTATACGCTGCTCATAAAAAGAAAACCAATATTAGCTGGTTAAACATTATTATGTAGGCTCTAAGCACAGCTGCTCTCGGCCAACCATTCTATAAACAGTTTTTTTTTAAAATTATTTACAAAATACAACAAATTAAGATACGATGATCTATTTATGTATACCGTAGGTAAAAATACACGGGTAACTAATTTATATAATGAAAGCCCTTCAATTTCACTATCTGTTTTAAAAAAATATTTTAAAAAATTTAGACATATGCTGATAGGTCTTTAATAAGAAAAAATTGAATAATTTACCTAATAAAATTAAAAAAAACTATTTTGGAAAAAAAACACAAATATTTAAATTAAAATTTTTATCATTTTTTTTAAACTTGACATCAACAATTATTTAATACTGGACAGTTTGCTTGGAAATCCTTTTTAGATTTTCAAGCAAACTGCCCAGTATTAAATAAGCAGTTCGTTCGGTGCAATATAAAATTCTCATTTGAGACAGTGTTTTTAAATAAATCAGAATAAACTCAAAGTTTTGTTTGACTTTGAAAAAAAAACTGCAATTTTAAATTATCAAAAAAAATTAGGATTTCCTTTGTTGGACGTAGGTCCTCAATCGATTCGACTGAGCGACATAATTTATTAATCTTTTTCGCTGCTAAACAGCGAGCGAATGTCAAAAAACCGTTCATTGAAATGGTAGTTTTTGAGAGGCATACGTTGGACTAGAACCGTCTAATAAACATAAAGTATATATAAACTGCCGTAATATATACACACTTTTATATATTTACCTTGTTAAATTTAATTTGCATATTTAAAAAATGTGGATTACGGTAATTTGCACATAGAGGCCCATTTAAAAAGTTGTGTACTTTATTTTTATTATATAGTTTCAGTGCAACGTGCCACGTTAAATTTCAACAGTAAATAAAAGAAATCAGCAATCTACTCCGAAAGAGACTCTTGTATGCAACAGTAGAAGCGGAGCTTCTTGTGAATAAAAATTAAAAACAACAAAAAATTTACAAAGTTATTAAGCTTAAAAAAAGTCCTTTTGTCGAGGCATTATATTTAAAAAATTTAAAAAAAAGAACAGAAACAAAGGTAAAACTTTGCAGCTTTAGAGTAATTCTAAATTCAATGACTGTAAATCAATACTTTTGATGATTACTTAACTTTGCTTCTATCGGGATTTTAAATTGAGCCTTGAATTAAAAAAAAAAGAAAAAAATCAATTTTAAAACTTCTGCAATAATTATTAATTATCAACTACATAATTTATAGATTTTAACCATTTTTTAATTTTTGATAAAAATTTTATTTTTTTCAACTTCAACGGCAAAAAGAAAAAATATCACAAACAACAGCTTAATTTAAAATTATGATAATCAACAAACCATGATGTTAAAATCATGATTTTGAATAAAACGTATAATATTCAACAAAAAAATTGCATGTTTTACACAATATAGTGGGCAAATCACAAACGGTTTTATTCTTTTTTACATAATAAAATTACAAAAAAACTAAAATTAATTATTTAATGTTCCTAAAACGTTTTATTCAAAATTGACTGAAATGATTTTCTAAATTTGATAAAGAAGAATTTAGTAAAATTTCAATCGTAGTAATATATTTGTGGTATACAAAATGTTCAAAAAAAACGTTTGAATTATGCTATTATTACAATTGCAGAAACGTCAAATTTAAAACCAATAAAACATGCTATCACAGATACGTTCAACCTAAATTCAGATCTATTAGTTACAATAAAACCAAAAATATATATATTTTGATAAAGCTACATTTTTTGTTTACAATGGACCTACCTAGCATAACAAAAATTGGGTCGGCGGTCCCACCACGAAACACAGTTCCTCCCAAATTAAATGCTTTTTTTCTATTATTTTTGAAACTGGAAATACTATATACAAATAAAACATCTACTTGATAAATTTTAGCGGTCTTTTTGTATTTAATTAAGCATCACAAAATGTGTTTTTTTTTTCTGATTAACCAAAAACATTTACATATGAAAAATCTTAGTTACACTTAATATAGCTCTAAATAATGGTCAAAAGTTAACAAAAATACTCGAAATGGTTTTATTATAGTTGTTTAATCTCCAATTTTCGAAAAAATTTTGTAAAAATCATTGGTTTCATAACGAATTCTGATTTCGCGGCGAGACCGCAGACCCAAATTTTTGTAATGCTAGGTAGGTCCATAGAACAAAAACGAAGAAGAGTTTTTAGCAATCAAAAAATTTTTTTGCTAAAAATACAGATTTTTAGTACCTAAGCAAAAATACACATGAAAGACCTAAAGGGATCTAAAGTTTAAAAAAAATTTCAAAGCGGGGTGGAGCGATTTAGAGAGCTCCCTTTCTAATCTCTAGTGTTTACTTAAGCTTATGGACAAGCGGTTTTCCACAGTTTTTGACGAAAAAAGTCGCTTTGGAGGATCGAACTCCTAAGACCGGATTGTGTAAGTTTCCGATATATTTACGTAAGGTTAAACTTTTTAATCTTTCTGAACAAAAATTTTATTTAAGAGACAATTTATGCTGTCTTGTAATGAAAAGTTTGAATTTGCTTCCACCTAATTCGCTCCTGACGAATAACAACTTAAGTTTGAAAAGATAACTCTAAAAAGGTTTAGGAAACCTTTTTAGAGTTATGCTTTATGCATAACTCCTAACTTTTCACATATGCTTTATAATGTAGTTTTTTAATTCTAATACTAATCTTAATACTAGGACTCTTGGTAGATTAATTAAAAATTAATACTTTGTTTTTATGTTTTATGATAAAAACCCGGATGCTTTGGGCAAAAATCAAAACATATGAGGGAACAAAACTACTGGTTGTTTTTCTATAGAAACAAGAATAATGAGAAATGGTGATATTTTGGTGTTTTTGGATTTTTTGGCAGTTATAAATTAAATAGTGTTTTTTCTTTTAAATTTTATTCTATTAATTTTATTTTATAATATTTCAACAAACACTATAATAAAACACTAAACAGGAATAAATAATAATTGAATTTATTAATGTTTATAAAATTCAAAATTTTTTCTACAAATTTAAATAAATTTTAAAAAGAATTTGAATAAGTTTACATTATTGTGAAAATTTCTGTATTGAGTAATCTCAAAAAATTCCAATAGTTTGTAAATGAAATTCTTGACTATTTCATAAATTATAGAGGCTTATCCAAAAGATTAAATAAAGTTTGCAATCACAAAATATTTAAAAAATCTACATAATAATGTGTTGTTTAAAATTCAACACTTTAAAAAAACCACAGTTTTTAGGGTTTTTGCAGATCAATAGTCTCAATATAATGAAATTTTATCGATGTAAATTATTTTTGTCAATCCAAATTATTATTAATTTATGCAAATTTTGGGCTTAAAGTCTGACTGTTAACTAAGATTTTAAACGAAAAAAATCTCAACTATAGTTTTAATTAAGACAAAAAACTAACCTAATTCTGGAAAGCTGGAAATTGAAAAAATAAAATAAATTCTAGAAATTTAAAAAAAGTAGTTTTAGCAAAAAAAATAAGTTTTAAAAAAACTTGATTATTTCCGAAACTTGATAAAAACAAACTTAATATTAGAAAAAAAAACATTCTGAAGTACAATAATAAACTAAAAATATAGGATAAATTTGGCACGGTATAACATTTTGAAAATTTAAAAAAACAAGTTTTATTCGTAAATTTTCAAGGCCGTAAAGGGAACAATAAAAAGTTAGTCGCTTTTAAATTCGTTTCGTTCAAAAGCACATTGGTATGGAATGCAAATAAAGCTAAAATTCTTCGTCTATATTGTGAACATGGAAATTTTAGGTCATAGAATAGTGAAAAAAAAACCAAAAATAAAAAAACAAAATTGTTAAAATCTGAAATTAAAAAATACACTAGCATCCACTAGCATTCACTGCAATACACTAGCATCCAATAAGGGTCAATTAGTCAGTTAGTAGCCACAACAAACGGGGAGCCTGAAGAAGGAACTACTTTAAACAAACGAAAGTACCCTATTCACGTTACTAAAAAGTTTTAACTTCCTTCAGCACCAAAATTCACATCACTTTTAGATTGCAAGGAGGCATAAACCTAATAAGTACGAAAACTAAAACAAAGTATTCAGAAAATATCAAAAAAAATGTAAATAAATTTTTCCCAAACAAATAAATATGCCGGGTTGAAGTATGTCTTTACAGAAAAATAGTTTTAGAATCGTTCATTTACTGTAGAGTGACATCTCTGTTTGAAATATGCTATTAAAGTTTAACCATTCACCATTAGATATGACGCCCGAAATATTCAAACGTACATAAGTAAGACTAATGTTCGAAACATCCGAAACAATTAACTCAATTTATTAGCACCCAAAATCAAGTCAAGTGATTGCAGATTGTAAACACATTTATGTATCTTAGCGTTGGGACTCAATCTTCTGCTCCGCATAAAAAAGTGCCAAAAACGTTATTAAAAAAAACAACAACAAAAAACACCATGCTACAACTGTTCTAAAATTGCTGTAAAAACACGTTTTGGTTTATTAGATTTATTTCATTAAGGTTACCTTATTGGCAGCTCTGAGTTCCGCTTTACGAAGTTCCAGTGATTCTAATCGTTTGGACACTGTTCCTAGGCACTCATTCAAATTTTTCACATTTTCCCGGAGTTCTTTTATTTCTCCCTCGTACTCCTCTTCCGACATATCTGGCTAAAATTTTTGTGTATATCATTAAATAAATATTAAAATTATTGTATTTATAAGCTTCTTTCTTTTTGTTTTTTCCACTAAAATAAGTGTTGAAATTACATTTTAGAAAAATTTAACATACGCCTGTTCAAACATAAAAATCAGGGGGCACTAAAGAAAAGTTCACTAAAGAAAAGTGAACTAATTGCTACATATGTTAGCACGTTAAATCCTGCTATAGTGTTTAGTGTAATCCTGCTATACTGTATAGTGTTCTATTTTCTATAATTATAGTCTTACATTTAATTTAATAACTTTATGTTTTAAAAGTTTAATACATACACCCTACATGTATCACGACTTTCGCTGTGTATGTTAATCTAAAAAGCAAACATTAATATCAGAAGAAGAATTTTTTTTAGTACAATCTATGGAGTAAATAATAGCAACTTCAATGGTTCGCGCGCGCTGGCTTTAATTTTCGTATCGGCCAAATTTTTTAATAAATTGAAATATTTATATTTTTCTAAACACCTGGGTAATTCTCGCCTCTATTTTGCATCGACCCATGTATTCGTTTAAAAAAATACAAAAAAATCATAATTGTTCATGGAATTTTTTAAGCGTAGTTTTATTGGTAATAAAATATATTTTAAAAATAAATTGCTTAAAGTTTTGCATCTAAAATAATTTATATCAACTGAAAGAATTATACATCAATTTCATAAAACCATTAAACAAAATGTAAAAAAAAAAATTTTTATCAAAATTTTTTATCAAATATACGACCTTGTTAACGTGCTTAGTGGATTTAAGGTTAAGTGTTAAAATTTTATGTTTTAAGCGTAATCTTACGATCATACGGGTATTGTTTACGAATATCACAATATTATTTTGATATTTAAAAAAGCTTTAAATTTATGAAAGGTTTATTAAATTTGGATCTTAAGTTTAATTTATTTTCTTGGATTAAGATTAAAATTTAGGGTTAAATAATTTTCAAATGAGGTGTCTTGGCTTGAAAAACAATTTTTAAAATTATTTTTAATTTGAGGCGGAAATTGAAATATTTTTGTGAACGGATAACTGTGCAAAAATTGTATCCATCTACTAAATAGTAAATTTTTCCAGCGAATTTTTTGGGATTTCCTCGTTATATAATCCCTAAAGGTGCGGTGCGGAGTCAAACTTTTCATCTTTAATTTTGATAACTTTTTGTAAAAATCTTACCCCTGCCCCGAATAGCCCACCAAAATTTTTTCAACAAAATATTTGCAGTAGTTCAGGAGTTATGAACCCCCAAATATAACGTCTTTAGACAATTCTGTACGTGAAAGATTGCTTAATGGGTATAACGATTTTTGTTACAAATTATGCACTTAAAGAAAGCGGCTACTTTCTGCTTTAATTTGATACCTTGATCGTTAAGTTGGTGAAATATTTGTCGAAATATTGCGTTTTCGGTAAAAAAACCGCGATTTTTTTGTTAAAAACAAAAAAACGACAGCAGTGATTTTATAAGGTTTGCTCAACCTTTTTTCTCTTCACTTCGTGTTTTTAGCGAAAAAGTCGAGGGTTTTTTGTACGAGAAAGGCAATATTTCGACAAATACTGCACAATTTTTAACGATCAAGGTATCAAATCAAAGTAGAAAGTAGTCGCTTTTTTGAGTGTGTAATTTGTTGCATAAATCGTTTTATTTATTGAGTAATCTTCCACGTACAGAATTGTCGAAAAACTCCATTTTTGGGGGATCATAACTCCTGGACCACTAGAAATATTTTGTTGAAAAAATTTTGTGGGCTATTGGGGGCAGCGATAAGGTGTTCACAAAAAATTATCAAAATCGAAAACAAAAAATTTGACCCCGCACCACACCTTTAAAAGTGCGGTACCGAGTCTTTTTATATTACTTTACCTTACCTTACCTCTGCTCCCAATAGCCAACAAAAACTTCTTTATCAAAATATTTACAGTGGTTCAGGAGATTTGACCCTCCGAAAATCACGTTTTTCGACAATTTTGTACTTAAAAGATTGCTCAATGCTTATATAAAACTTTAAGTTACAAAATATGCATTCAAAGAAAGCGGCTACTCTTTACTTGTATTTGACACCTTGATCTTTAAGATTGGTGCAGTATTTGGCGAGATATTGCGTTTCCCGTACAAAAAACCCGCTATGTTTTTTCCCAAAAATACGAAGTGACGGCAAAAATGTTGAGCATATTTGACCAACCAAATCGCTGCCGTCGTTTGGTGTTTTAAGCAAAAAAATTGCGGGTTTTTTTACACGGAAAACGAAATATCTCGACAAATATAGCAATTAAGGTATCAAAATCAAAGTAAAAAATAGCCACTTTTTTAAGTGCATATTTTGTAACTTAAAGTTTAATACGCATTGAGTAATTTTTTAAGTACAGAATGGTCGAAAAACGCCACTTTTAGGGGGTCATATCTCCTGTACGTACCACTGGAGATATTTTAATGAAAATAATATTTTGGGATATTGGGGGAAAGAGGTAAGATTTTCACAAAATATTATCAAAATCGAAGATAAAAAGTTTGACTCGGTACCGCATCTTTAAATCTCACGTAAGTAAGACTGGGTTCTGCAAAGTGCGCTCGCAACTGCTGAATTTTACTAACTTTTTGATTGGAAAATCGCGCAAAAACTACTAAATGTAATAATACTAAATTGACCCTCATACTGAACGTCCAATCAATTTTATGCTAACCATGCTCATGAAAAATTAAACGACATTACGTGAGATTAATGAATTGCTGAACATATATATAACAAAGAATGAGGAATTAATGGGTCCGAGTAATTTTACTCGTGGTTAAAAAATGAGTCTTTAAAAAACTCAAACGGCGTATAGAAAAACCACATTAGCTGATTTCGATCCATGTAAAAATCAATCAATCCCAACATATTAACGAGTCTTAAAAACTAAGACTCGTTAAAATGTTAATTGTTATATTTTGCAAACTATGTATTTTGCGGTATTTTTCAACTGCTGAATTTTCCTAACTTTTGGTTGGAAAATCGTGCAAAAACTACTAAACGTACTAATACTAAATTGACCCTCATACTGAACGTCCAATCAGTTTTAGAAAGAATATATAACACAAGAGAATGTTCGACTGTACACTAAATTTTTGACCAAAATTTTGCGAGAAAAGTCGCACTTTCGAATTCGTGTGCGACTTTTCTCGCAAAAATCCGCCATTTTCTGCTGGTTTTCCCGCGTTGAGATTTTTAACACAGTGTTAGTTTTCTTGCAGTTGGGGCTGCGACTTCTTTCGCACTCTATACTGCTTTATTTGCACTTCGATTATTTTCGCACTGCGAGTCTGGCTGCACAACAAAATAAAAATAAAGCGGAGCGAAAATTTTGTGTTTAAATGAGTAAAAGTAGTTTTTTTACCTTAAAATGTTAAAACCTTTTAGTTTTAATAAAATAAAGTAACTTTCCAGCGTTTTAAAATTGAATAAAACAAGTTTCGAAAGTGTTTTACTCCATTGAAAATGATTACCAGCGTCTGTATTTTTTTGTTGTGCAGTTAGACTCGCAGCGCTAAAATAATCGTAGTGTGAATAAAGCAGCATAGAGGGCAAAAGAAGTCGCAGTCCCCACTGCGAGAAAACTAACACTGTGTAAAAAACCGCAGCGCGTGAAAACTCGCAGAAAATGGCGGATTTTTTCGAGAAAAATCGCACACGAATTTAAAAGTGCTACTTTTTTCGCAAAATTTTGGTCAAAAGTTTAGTGTACAGTCGGACATTCTTTTGCGTTATATATTCTTGCTTTTACCTATAAAAAATTAACGCATTATGTTTCTAATAATAACTTATCGAGACTGTAAATTGGCTTTTGAATCAGAACAGCCACTTAACACAAAGTTAGACATTTTCTTAATCTTTTGCATTCTATATAATTTTTATAACTTGTGCTTCCGTTTTATTTTTAGAGATTTTTAGGGCGCATGAGAGAGAAAATAGATTTAACTGAAACATTTAAAATTATAAATGGTTTTATAAATCTAAATCCTAACAAATATTATATGTTTAACACTAATGTAACTAGGGGTCACTCAAAAAAAATTAAACTGAGGCATTGTGCGCGAAAACAGATTAAACCGGTTTACACCGTCAAATCATGCACGCGTTCAAAAATACGGTATCAATTATGCAAATTAAAAAAGGCGAATAGAAACGATGACAATAATAATGACAAGTATTTTACCCAAACCTGTGGATATTTAAAAAAATTGTAAAACCGTCTTTGTAAAATATGCATTTGTAATGCGATGCATATCGTTTAGATCCACATATACATTGTATCACGTATAATTTGTTCCCTGTTCCTTATTACTTTTATTAATTAGATTTTATGTATTTCCGATAATAGAAAAATTTTGATTTGATAAAATACTAATAAACACCAATTAAAAACATAACTAATGTTATCAAATAAACATAATCAAATTTTTGAAAATAATCCATTTTATAATAATCGGATTCGGCATTGATAGAATGGCAATGCTTATTTTGAAATATAAGAAGCTTGACACTATAAGCCGTTACTTAGACATTTCTTTTACACTGTTCTTCACAAATCCTAAATTCTAAGACGTCATATGTTAAATCTTCTTTATCGAGTTAAGGTTTTATATTAGCTTACGTAATACAACCTCACTTTAAGATAAATTGTCGTAAAATTTTAAATTAAATTTGCACGAACAAACGTTGAAAACGCTGGCCAAGCTGTTTCTTTCTACAAGTTATAAAATATTTTCTTAAAATAACTTTATAAAAAAGTCGCATATAATATTACTATCGTTATATTCCTTCAAACAAAATTTAATTTTCGTTCAATAAAAAAACATTACAAGGAAAGAAATAGAAAAATAATTCCAGAATTCATTCCATGCCCACATACATTTAATGAAAACACTGAAACATAATTTTTAATGTGAATAACATTTGCTGTTACTAATTTTATTTAATTTTTTTTAAGGTTCTTATCTTGGATTGGAAAATTTAAAATACTAATTTGTTAATAGTTTGGAAAAACAAAAAAAATTGATTTAAATTTTAAAACAGAATATTACACTGTTATTAAACTTATTAGAAAAAATTTCGAAAAAAAGTATTGAAATATTTTGGTTTTACAAAAAAATTTAAAAAAGGGGATTTTATTTAATATAAAATAGTAACAATTATAAGAGTGTTAGATTTTAAAAAATTAATTTGTACTTGAATATTTTAATTTAGGTATTATGAATAATGATGGAAAAATTTGATAAAGTTTTGATTGATTGATTTTTATTATCCCTATTATGTTTTTCAAATTGCTTTAAAACGGATATTTGAAATTAGTTTTATTTTTTATTTGAAACAAGCGTCTTTGTCTCTTTTAATTTTTCTAGTTTTATAAAAAAAACTAATAATATTCTTTGTTTTAACGGAATAAATTGATAATAATTTAATTCATATTGTTTTAACTACTAATGATTTATCATAGCTTACGAGAATTAATTATTGCAATTGAAAAGAAAGAATAAAAGATAAAAATCAGTTTAAAATTGATTAATTTAAAATTAATAAGGTTTTTTTATTCACAACTTTTTTATATTTTAAAATAAATTTCTAATTTAAATAACTAGCTTTAAAAAGGGATAAAGTTAAAAACTGACCGGAAGCTCTTCGGCAGCTTTATCCTCGCTTTCCAAAAGCGAACCGGCGTAATTAAGTAGTGCGTACGTCTTGGCTGTTGTTCAGTTCCTCACTGCTATCTGCCGAAGCTAGTTCACCTCTGCTAACAAACCTTCTGTCCTTTTCTCTGGGGTCGCCTTTTACACATATTTTACTAATAGTTTATTTTTCCTCATATTTACACTCTTTGGCATTTGTCAATTAAATCCCGAGCCATACACATGTATATAATAAGCCATTTTAAAATTTGCTCAAAAATTAAAGTTTCTTGACAAATAAACTTGAGTGATATGTAGCCTACAACAAGATTGATTTGACGAAAATTACATTTCGTACCTTAAGCTACTCAATGATGTGATTTTCATGCCAATCAGCTATTCCTTGGAGAGATATATGTTTTTCTACATTAAAGATATATAGATATATAGAATTTACATATACCATATTTGTAGGTTTAGGGTAGCTCACTTAATTTCAGCCACCTTTTTTTTTATTTTTTTGAATAAGTTTTTTCTGGTTTTTTAATCGGCCCAAAATTTGGTCTAAAAATGAAATGATAGCTATTTTTTTGTTATTTCAGTGCAAAATTTTAAGAATTCTGTTACACTTAAGGCCGGCTCACACCAGAGTGGCAGTGGATAGTGGATAGTGAACGCGCGTGTTTACATCATTACACCGTTATTGTTGCTGCGGTATGAAGGGTGTGCAATGTGCGTCACCTATCAGCTGACAGTCCGGTGTGAACCGGCCTTTAAAGATCAGAGGAAGTTTAAAGTTTTTTTAAAGTGGCCGAAATTAAGGCGCGAGCCATTAACTTCGGCCACTTAGAAAAAACTGGCTACAACTATTGCCAAAACGAACAATTCAAATTTTTAGAGGTTGCAAATTTATCCTTAGGTATTGTTTTTGGTACATATAACTTAATTTTTGCAAACTTTAATAGTTATTAGCAAGACTTTAAATAATTATGTCAAAACCTTAAAAAAACAAGTTTTAATAACTTGTATTTTTGTTGAATTTTTTTTTGGCTTGAACAAACCTAAAAAAAAGTCAAACGAGCAAAAAAATTTTTCATCATGGGTGGCGCGGGAGCGCCACTGGACGATTTAGCCCCGCGGCGCCACGCCAACCATAATTAGAGAACTAACGTGGGTAAATTTTGAAATTCATGTTCATCTCCTTCTTCTTCTTATTATTATTATTATAACGCTCAATTCTTAAAATCGATGTTCGTCCTTCGTTACTGATTGATCAAAAAAACATGGACTCATTGGAAAGGAGAAATAATTACGCAACTTTCTTAGGAGCCACTTTTTTATTTAGGTCCTTGTTATCGATTTATTGATCAAAATAA
Organism: Microlaimidae sp. YZB2_3; assembly: GCA_030248175.1. NCBI lineage: Eukaryota > Metazoa > Nematoda > Chromadorea > Desmodorida > Microlaimidae > Microlaimidae sp. YZB2_3. Next base: position 70,439 of record JASAMX010017582.1, read on the forward strand.
TAAATTTAAAAATGGCAAAATAAAAACTTCTAACCGCACAATAACAGCCTTTTGGCAACAATAAAGATTTTACAGAGCAGACAGCAGACAGCTCCTCATAGAAACTGCACAATAACAGCAGACGGCTGTGTTCGGTTGCTATTGGTGGCGGAAACCTCACAGCGCCATCTACTTTAACCGCGCGGAAAATGGCGAAAACAATAAAATATTTTTTGTTAATTCTTGTTTTACTGATGAAAAAATTAATTTAAAGTTTTATTTAAAAAAAGAAATAATTGCAATTATCGGTGGCGCGGGTAGCCACGCCGCAGTTTAGCCCCACAGCACCGCACCAACTATAATAACTTTGGGGAAATTTTGTAATTCATGTTCATCTTTTTCTACTTATTTTTAGTACTATTATTCTAACGCTCATATTTTAAAATCGATATTCCTTCATCATTCATCTGGAGATTTGACCCCGCGGCACCGCACCAACTATAATCAAGGAACGTGCATAAAATAAAATTTGTAATTCACGTTCATCTTCTTCTTCTGCTAATTATTTATTTATAAAAATAATTACAATCATTAATTGTGCGGGAGTGCCATTCAGCAATGTAGCCCCACGGCACTGCGCCAAATATAATTAAAGAATGTGGGTAAGTTTTGTAATTCATGTTCATCTTCTTCTTCTGCTAATTATTTATTTTAAAAAATAATTACAATCATTAATCGTGCGGGAGCGCCATTCAGCAATGTAGCCCCACGGCACTGCGCCAACTATAATTAAAGAATGTGGGTAAGTTTTGTAATTCATGTTCATCTTCTTCTCATTATTATTTTATTTCAAAAATATAATTGCAATTTTTACTGCTGCGGCGATTTAGCCCCACTCCACCGCTCCAACTAGAGAACAATCGTAATTTTTTAAAATAAATTTTTATCTTCTTCTTTTTATTTCAAAAAATGTAATTGAATTATCGGTGGCACAAGAGCGCCACACGGCGATTAAGCCCCATGGCACCACGCCAACTATAATTAGAGAACTTGGATAAAATTTATAATACATGTCCCTGTTATCCTTATGATTAATAGATTTTTTTTTAAACGCTTATATCTTAAAGCCGATATTCTTCTGTTGTTACTGATTGATCAGAAATGAACATGAGCTCTTTGGAAAGGGTAAGAAATCGCGCAATATGTTTTTTAGGAGCCACTTTTTTAGTGTCCAAAATCAAAATTTAAATTGTTTACAACATAATTTTAAATTCGTATTAATAATCGAGCACTACTAGAAATTTATATTATTGCATAGCTAACATTCAACCTTTTTTATATTTAATTTAAAAATTCAATTTATCAACTATAAATAAAGAATGAAAAATTTCGGCAAAAATTTTCACATTGTAATGTTAACGAAAAAGAGGTTTTCTAATGATAATATTAAAACTGTTGAAACATTATGCCTCGGCAACGGATGATTAAACATTTGTCATTGAGCAGCTAATACTATACTATATAAGGCTACTTCTTTAATTTGATTTAAAAAAGTGGTAGACTAGCCTTGAAAAATGCTCTAAAAATAGAGCAGGAAAAAGGGTCGATTTCTACCCGGGCGTGTGTTTAGACAGAAAAGATGTGGACTAGTCTGAGATGGACATTATATGCATCATAAGAAATTTGTATTTGATTTGGCCAGCTGCCCACTGAATAAAAATTTCTACCATATGATAATAATTTATTTATACGTTGAACTAATTACACAGCACTGTTGCATTTTTTTAGTCTGATGAAATGACAATTGAAAAAATTATATTCGCAGCAATCTTTGATAAGCGCGAAATCGCCACTTTTTCAAATTTATAGTTGTTTCTTACACATACAAATATAACCTTCTAATTGAAAAAGTGGCGGTTATCAAAGATTGCTGTGAGTATATTTTTTTCAATTGTCATTTCATCAGACTAAAAAGATGCATCAATGCTGTGTAATTAGTTCAACGTACAAATAAATTATTATCATATGGTAGAAATTTTTATTTAGTGGGCAACTGGCCAAATCAAATACAAATTTCTTATGATGCATATAATGTCCATCTCAGGATAGTCCACATCTTTTCTGTCTAAACACACGCCCGGGGAGAATTCGTCCCTTTTTCCTGCTCTATTTTTAGAGCATTTTTCAAGGCTAGTAAATAAGGCAGTACGATGATATTTGAAAACAGCAAAAAACGGCAGGTTCACCTAATTTTTAGGGTTTTGGCCGAAATTAACGGCATCTTAATATGCGCAGTAAGTTAAACGCATTACAAAATGATTTTGAAGAAAATATAAAAACATGAAAATTAACAATTGTGAGCCTTAAATAGAAGATTTTAAGGTTATATAGTGCTTCGTTCTAAATTTGATGCAGTTTAAACACAAAGCAAAAAATAAAGAAAATCACAAAAAATTCACTTTTTGTATGAAAATGTTGATAATGCAGAATAACACAAATAAAAAACTTTTGCAAAACACTTTATTCTACATTTATCCAGTTACTTTTGTGCTAGTTCTTTTGTGTTTTAAAAATAAACCAATTTTCTAACACCCTTAATTGGTGGCCGAAATTAAGGCTTGGCCGAAAGTAAGTCAGATACCCTATATATTTTTTTGTGCCGACTAAAACCTTAAATTTAAACCCAAAGGCCACTAAAAGCGACAAATAAAAAAAAACAAAAAATTTAGCTTTCACTTAGTTACATATAATTTGTGAATAAACATGTTCGTTTGTTGTTTTTTTACTTTTTAAAAATAAAACTTATTTATAGGCAAAATAAACTTGGCTGAATGTCATAATTTGCAATTTGAAATTGAATATTTATCAATTCAAAATTTTGACAAAAAATTATTTAATATCAAAGATTATATTATAGTTTATTTTAACAATTTTTATTAAATTCATGATTTTTTAACGAATAATGCCAATTTTTTACCGTCTAAAGCTGACTAATGATTGTTTATATATGGGCCTATATTATTTAAAGTTCGCGTTTTTTTAAATTTTTTAATTGGAACTTTCGAGGTGCTTATGAATAATTTTGGTTGTTTTTATGTAGTTTCTGTATGACATTTGTGTTTAGGCATGGCTTCCTGCAAAAATAAAGAATTAAGAGACTTTTATTTTTTATTTTAGTTTTTAAAGGTGCGCTATTTTGTAAAGTCCTCGAAAACTCACATCTGTATTCAGTGGCTTTTTCACTGGGTTCCTTTCGGACCTCTTAATTTGACGCAATATTTTGTATAGCTCGACACAAACCGGATTCGGTGATTTTAAAAACAATTTAAATAAAAATAAATAAATACAAAAAATTTTCCTAGGAAAAAAATTTCCGTAAAAGGCGTACTGTGTACCCACGATGAGCTCGAATTTTAACCAGACTGTGTACTGGATAAGAAACAAGGGATTGACAGCTAGTCGGTTATTCGATTTATTCACCAAATGACAATGAGATATTCGCGGTCAAATTATATCTTTATTTTTTCAAACCCTATAAAGAAATACTTATTTTTAGCAAGAATAAATAACCAAAGTAAATGCATGTTTCCGCGCAAAAACTTCTAAATAAAATTTTTCCAAAAAAAAAACTTGTACCCTGTTTTAAGTGCGAAGTTTCTCTCTAATAATGGCGAAAAATTTAGTATGCATCTGGATATTATTTGAGTTTTTTATTCTTGTTTATAATAATAAATAATTGATTCTGAATGGTTATGTATGAAAAAAGTACAATATAACATTTTAATTCATATCATATAAAGCAAAAACAACAATGAAAAAGCTTCAACTGGCAAAAATTAATAATATTAAAAGCTGGTCTGAGTGTCTACATTATATGTATCTGTGTGTAATTTTTTATCTTTACGGGTTATATACTCCGGGTTTTTCTGTGTGCAAAATGAAAAAAAGCCTATGTGCAAAATAAGAAAATTTAACACGTTTATATGTATTTGAGTGAGTGCTATGAATGAGCACTTAGACGACTTAAAATTAGCTACAAAAATATGTAGGAAACGGCTTTTAACGTGCTGCTTTAATTTAATGGTTTTTTAGAAGGTGCATAATTAATTTAATTTTTACAACAGTATACATGTATTTGTGGTCATTAACCGGCGTGGCGACTTTTCCATATATTAAAAATTTTCTTGTAGATCTCAGAAGCATAATTCCTACCCTAAAACAAACAAAACAAGCTGCCTACTTCCAATATAGGTTCCGCAAAAAAAGATCAGAAAAAACTCACGGAAAAAATTTCAATCACTTTAAGGAAGTATTATTAAAACAAATCACTTCATGAATTAATTAAATCAAATTTGTTCTAAAACATATTATATTTTATGTTAAAAATATCTTTCTAAAAACATTTTATGGCCAGCTATTTATTGTCGTAAAATCCCGCAGCGAAAATACTACATTATGAGAATAAATTTTAAATATAATAAATTTTTATTAGGCATAAATTAATAATATCACACGCAGGACTGAAATTTTCTTTTTTTTATTCCAAATAATTTTACGAAAAAATGCGAGCATTTTTAACGAAATAAATTGCAGTTTTTTTGTGAATATCCACTGTACAATACGTAACTGAATGAAAATAAATACAATACTTTTTAATATGAAACAAAAGAAGGGGAGTTATTGGATTTAAAATTATAAATATTATATGTGAATTAGAATTAAATTCATAAGCATAAATACGTAAATAATACTTTTATTATGTACTTTTTTAAAATATTGTGCTAATAAAATATATTTTTTATATTAAGTATGTGTATGTGCTTAAAATGTATATATAATTGAGCTGGTGTGCATAATGATATATTTATAGGATTATATTGATACATTTAAATTAGGCTCAATACGGACCAGTAATAAATGAATATAGGGTCACCAAAAAAAGTCGGCTACGGTCATTAGTATTTTTTAAATACACCGCTTTTTTTCTCCGTTTGAAACTGCGAGGTGAGTTACAAAACTTTACATTGGACCAAAATATTTTATTTAATAACAAAAACGAGTAGCGAAAAATTGTTTGGGAGCCAAAAACCAAAACCCAAAATAACTCATTTTTAATTTAAAATATAGTTTATAATTTTTTATTTTAATGGTTGATTATAAAACCCACCCAATTAAAAAAAATGGCTGCAGTTGTTTAATACTGGGCGAAATTCATCAAAACTTAATTGTTTGGCTAACAATTTGTCTGTTACAAAAGGTGCGTCAAAAATCGTCCACTATTAGAAGATTGGGTTTTTAGCATACCTATACACGTCCTTACATAGACATACTGTAGACGAGATGGAGAATAACAGTTACAGTAGTATGGACGCAAATTTTTATATTTAACAGCATTGTGTCCGTCTGCATTTTAAACGCTTTTTTTCGCGTAAATAATTAAGTTTAAGTTTTCCTTTTAGTAGGTTTACTAATCCCTGATATTCACTTAATTGATATTAAAACCTGAAAGTGCGTTCGCAACTGTTGAAATTGACTTAATGAATTTTTGTTGTGCGAAAAGTATTGAACGTACTAATACTGACCTGAATATCCAATTAGCTGCGTGCAAACAATAAATTTCAATTGCTTTAAAAAAACCTGTACTTTCAATTCACTGCATTGATATATTCAGAAATGTATAAAATAAAAATAAAAAGGAAAAATTGTGATTGCATATATTGTTCAAACACTTTAACTGTCCTAAGTAGGGCACTATAGCCTTAATTAAAGTTTTTGTATCTAGGAACCTCAAAAAAAATGTTTCGTTATATTTTTTGTGTAAAAATTGTGACTATTCAAATTTTAATAGTAAAAAATTGGAAATTTTGTAGTTATAATAATACTAAGACACGTTTACTTATAAACATCCGCAAGTCAAACGAAAAACTTATAAAATAAGTTTAAGTGAAGTAGTTCAAAAAGTGACTTTTCTCCTAAAGACCCTAATTCCATCAGGGCAATTACAAATCCTAATCAGAACCATATGGCTCTAAATAGAGCGCATCCTAATTAGAGCACGTCCTACAGAGTTTTTTTTCATAATATAATATACAGACCGTTGCAAAATCATATTAAATTGGGTTTCATGGGAGGCAAATCGAGGCCCCGGGGCATTTTTGGCAATTTTTTTTCCAAATGGTTGGAATATAAATTTTTGGGCAAAAAAAAAAAAAAAAAAAAAATAAAAGAAGAAGACAGAAAAAAAAAAAAAGGACAAAAAATGAAAATAAGGAAAAAATAGGTCTAAAAGGGCTGGAACCCCCAGAAATATAGCGATGATGGCGTCATTATATGTCAAAAAATGGCGCCATAATTTTAGGGTTTTTTATATTTTTGGCCGGGGGGGGGGGGGCAGTAATTTTTTGGGGTAAATGCTATAATAAAGCGGGGAGGGGATTTCCAGACGGTGCACACTCCTTTTAAAAAAGTCAAATACAAATCTGTAATCTCAGTCTTCTTATTTTCTAGAGATTCTAAACATAGGACTAAAAATAAATCCCATTTAAAGTAACTCTTACTTTCTCCATACAATCATATGACGCCATAGAATGACTTTCAGCTAATGAGCGCTAGCAAAAATCAATGTTGGTCAATAAAAAACGCGCGGACCTAATGACACGACCTTTTGTTAGCTACTGCTGATTCGATTCGCATGGTGCAAAACATGCATCAGCAAAAAAATACAACAAAATTCATCCCTATTTTGCCCACCATTTAAAAGTACTAAAATATTCTACGTGAAATAAAAGAAAAATAAATAAACGGACGATTATAACTGTTGTAAAGAAATGTTAAAACGAACACAAACTTTCTGTACAGTATTTCTAAATCTTTTCAAACCAAATACAACTTTGACCATGTAAGAATTCCAGACAGCTGAATCTGATTATAAAATTGATCTAAAGTACGTAAAGGCCCTTTTTTGTGATAAAACCTTTCACATGCATTTTTTTTAAAAATAAATGTAGAGTTTGACAATCAAAGCACGTTTGCAATCATCTCAAAATTTCTTCATACTGTGATTAAGGCGTTTTTTAAATTGATTGTCCTTGGGGAATATATTAAATAATGTAATCAAATATATGTTTATTGAACTCGTTTAAACGTTTCGACAAATTACAGTTGTCATCATCAGTAAGATCTAAAAATACAAAACTTTTATAAACATGACAAGAATAAATATAGAACTATACAGTGACAAGAAACGATTTTTTGTATTTTTAGATCTTACTGATAATGACAACTGTAATTTGTCGAAACGTTTAAATGAGTTCAATAAAGACATTATCCTTCATTTTCATTTACATTTTTAAATTGAACTTTAATTAAATAAATTTAAAATGTTAAATTATTAATTACATTAGATTTTATATTTACTGAATTATTTTAATCGTTTTAAGTGATTATATCTAAATAATCGCAAATTTTGTGTGAATTTCCATGCTGAATGCGTAATTTTTTTACATATCGAGAAAAAATTTATGTTCGACAATGTTAGCGAGAAGTAAATTATATTTGCAATCTAAGAATCTCACGTCAGGGAGATTGACGTCTGCAAAGTTCTTTCACAAGTGTTGACTCCCCTTAATTCTTTGGTTTGAAAACCGGTAAAGGAAATGTTGAATATCATCACACTCAACGTTTAATCAGCTGGACGCAACCCATATGCATGCACATTTACTACGACACCATATGCAAATTAATTAGTATATGAGACTCATGAATGGGGCGAGCGCAAGAGCAGGGCAAGGGTACATTTAATCATTTAGAACCAAAAAATTTGAGCTGTCCCTTTCAGGTGATATTTGCAATTTAAAAATTACGTGTGTTATTTTATGTAAATGTGTCCAAATTTTTATATTGTTTTATGAAACTGACTTCTGAGTGAAAAAATATTTCAGTCACCACCACAACGATAAACAAAAATTTCCCAAATATTTTTGAAATTAACAAAAAAATGTACTGCAATTATACAAAAACGCAAAATGGCGTGTTTTCTTTGTAAATTAAAAAAATCGTTACCCCCGATGACTTTTCCATCCGTTAAAGTTATTTATTTCAGAAAGTTTTTAAAATATCACTTTAAGGGATTGATCTAAAATAAATTTTAACATTATCAGCTAAAGGTCATGCCATGTTTCTTTTTCACTAGGGTTAGAACAGATGTTAAATTTCTATAAGTAGAAATGAAAACTGAGACAAGCCCAAAAAACACATACAGCCCAACAAATAAATTTATTGTGGAATTGTATATGGATAGGCAGCTTAGATTAGAACTGAGTAATAAACCATAAAGTATTATTCATGATTCCTACAGGAAAGCTACTGTAATGCCTGCATGTTTCTTATGTAAATATCTGTTCAATGTAATTAAGAAAATCGCAGTAGACATAATTTGTATACTAAAAAGATGTGCAGGCATTGTTGTAGCTTCCGTAGAGTACCGTGTAGTGTATGGTATAATTTATAATTATTATTACTATTTTATGTTTATTATACAGTTCTGGTGCGACCTGCGACGTGCATATAAATAAACAAAAACAGCATCTTATCCAATTCTACTCTTTTTATGTGGATTATTTTAGTTTCCAGGCATAGTACCGTTGAACTATGTGAATAATAAATGTGTCAAAATAGATCATTATTATTATTACCAAATTTTTTGTTTTGTTACTTTTAACAATTATGTTAAACTGCTTTTAATTTAATTAATCCTAAGCACTAATTCTGTCAATACCCCCTCTTTTCTGCTCCCTCTTTTCGAACGTGGCGATCAACAGATGCGAAATTGTCTCAGTGCTCTTTTTAAGACTGACTAATGAAAATCTTGGAACTATTTTTTTTATTTATCACTTTCCTTCTATATCCATAGACCTTCCTATTCCCTATTCTCCTTCATATTCAATTAAATCGGGTGAGAAGACAACAATGAAAAACTTATTTTAAATAATCAAGTTGTTATTTAGGTCTGTGAGTCAAGCCCGTATAAAAACTTCTGCTCTTTAAGATGTATTCTAAGCAATGCTTTAAAGGTCGAATTAAATCTATGTAAATTAAAGTATTAGCAAGGCAACTATAAAAACTTTTATTAAAGATTCAAACTGTAGGGCTTTCATGTTAAACCTTTTGATTTTTGGATATAAAGCTCCGTTGGTGTTTAATATAATATTGTGGACAAACAGATTGCGAAGTTACCATTTAAACCCAAACATCATAAGGAAGCGATAAATAAAAGAAACAAAAGTTTATTCTTTTAATTTTCTGTAAAATTTTGTGATTCTCTGAGAAAACAAATTTTGTTCAATTTTACTTACAATAAAAAATTACAGATTTGGGTAAATTCTTACAAAAGGTCAATATCTAATTACTTGGATTTTGTCTGGTAATTCATAAAGTAAAAAAACCTTATACAAAATTTTAAAATAATATTGAGATTTTTTTATTTTTTTAGTTTTGTATGTATCATAAAATGATCACGATTGATACTTTTTTTTTTAATAATTGTGTCAAATAAGACAAATAAAATTAGAAAAATACTGTCTAACTTACATTTTACGGAAAGAGAAAAAAACTAAAATTTAATTAAAGAAATAAACTAAATATCCTACATAAACTGAATTCGTTAATAGTGGACCAATTTTAAAGCAATTTTGGAGTAGTAAAAAACTTAACTTTTAAAATTCGATCAGATTCGATCAGTGATAAACTAATCATCATGTTTTTCCAAAAAATTCTTGTAGTTGTAGTTTTTTTATTTAGTCTATGGTGTGTTTTATTAATTTCGTATGTTTGAATAAACCATAAACCAATGCTTTTAATTTAAAATGAGTCAAATCACCTGTTTTAGTTATTTTTAACTTATAAACAAATTTTTGTAACTCACTTCCGTTTCAAATAATGGAAAACAAGCAGTGATAAATTAACCTCATGTACAACAGCAAACACCGTAAGCCGACTTTTTTTTCGGAAAAAATAGTCTTATTAATTTATTATTGAGAAGAATTGAACCAAATTTATAATTTAAAATTTTCTTTACCCAACCTTACTTTCTACAAAATATTATTAAAATATCCGTTTATTATATGACTAATTGAAAATTGGTGTTCTAAGATTTAATAAGGATAACCGCTATCTATTAAATTGATATTTGTACAAAAGTTTAAAAAAAAACTGGTTTTATTTGTCGCTTCGTTTCCTGGCGGCTTAGCTTATGGTTTTATAACACATAAACACAATGTGGAATCAGTTATAAATTAAACTGTTATTAAAATTTATATATAATACCGTATTTCTTTCAATAGTAGCCCATCCTCCAATAGTAGCTCACTTCCAATAGTAGCCTACCCCTTTGCACCCATTGAAAAAATAGCAGCCTAGCCTCTAATAGAAGCATAGCCTGCACGCAATTTAAAGGGCGGTTCGTTCCTTACACATTATTTCATATGTTAAAGTTTACTGTAAACAAATTGGTTGCATTAAAGGCGAAATGATGACTAATGAAACAGACAATGTCGACAATGACAGCTAGCTGAGGTCATCGTCATTTGATGAAAATAAAATTTTTATTGGAAGTTTTTGAGAGTTTTTGTTTGCAAAAATTGTTCTTTGAGCACCATACCTGCCTGTCGTTTCTTTTTTGAAAAAATAGTAGCCTAACCTCTAATAATATCTTACTTCTAAAAGTAGCCTACCGTTTTTACACCCCATTGAAAAAATAGTAGCTTTGGCTACTATTAGAAGAAATACGGTAATAAATGACCAATTTTTTATTTGCTTTTTGTCTTAAAGCAACTTAATAAATTTGGAACAGGTTTAATTTTTGCCATTAAGTGTCATTTGGCGCTCAGCAATTTAACATAATAATTATACTGAATACTATAGTATCGGTACTACTATAGGTTAAGTTATCGATGGGTCTAGACATAATTTGTTGGCAGAACTATGGATCTGAATAGAATAACAGTCAATGACCGAAATTAACGCTTAGCCCAAATTTAGTTACTTACCCTGCGGTAAATTGATAAAGAACCGTGATTCACAAAATTCACTGTTTTTAAATTTTTTATTTTATATTCATTGTCGAAGTTTTTTTAAAATGGCTTACTAATTTAGAAATAATGTTTGCATTTTAAATGATTACAGAATAAAAGAATTATGACATTATTAACTAACGATTACAAATTTTAACGGTAGAAGTGTCAAAAATATATACATACAAAAAGAAAATAAAAGAAAACATGTAAATAGAGTCCTCAATACAAAAATTATGTTGCCGGAAAAAAATTTAAATGTGCAAATTCAGGCAACCGCAACTTTTATTTAAACGGCAACTATATAACCATCTATAAAAAGTAACTAAAACAATCCCCCCCATACATAAATAAACACATTATTACAGATCCAATCAAACTTTTATTTTGTATTTGTTTTTACGCAACAGGCCATATTGTTAAATTAATAAACAAAATTCACTTAAACTTTATTTTGCTTTTTACGTTTCGTACTTGTGCGTACTTGATTTTCATTGTGTAAGCAAAGCGCCTTATGTTAGCAATAAAGGTGTGCAAGTGCAATTATATGCAAACCAGACCACTGCGAACTAAATTTTATCGCGCTCGCTCAATTCGCGTTACATACTGTTTTAGGTTTATAAAATTTCCTTATTCGAGTATCTTTTTTATTATAGCTCGTTTCGCTTTAAACGTGGCCAAAAAATGTGTTTTTTTGCGATATATGCAATTATATATTTTTCTTCATTTTAAAGTTGTAAACTTTTGCTTTTGTTATGCAGTTTTCCTCATAAGCGGTATATTTCTTTACATCCGTTTTGTTAGACCGGTTGTTAGTCTTGGTAATTTTTAAAACGTTTTAATTAAATTGTTTTTTAAAAATTATTGAAAAAAATCTTCTTTTTGTGTAAAAAATAAACAACTTATACTATTTTTAATGAATTTTCAATAATAGAGAAATATTCGAACAATAATTTTATTTTCTCTATAAAAATGCATATGGTTGGAGACTTTAAGGTGCAATAAATGTTGGACCTTTTCCAAAAATACATTCAGCATTTTTCGTTAAATCAAACGGACGCACTTCGTTCTAATAAAAACCTCTGATCTGAAAATAATGTGGCTGAGCGATAGACATCCTAATTGGAAACAAAAATTTAAACTTAAATAGACCAAAGCACAAACCATAGAAAAAAAGACTTGTAAAAATATAATGTAATAAATAATTAGATTTCAAATTTTGAAATGTATAAAAGCTTCTACCACATTTGAGCCCTGCCACATTTGAGTCCTAGGAAAAAATCTCAAACGCCACATTTGAGTCCTGCCACGTTTGAGTTCCGCCACATTTGAGTCCTGCCACGTTTGAGTTCCGCCACATTTGAGTCCTGCCACATTTGGGTCCTGCCACGTTTGAGTCCTGCCACGTTTGAGTCCTGCCACATTTGAGTCCTGCCACGTTTGAGTTCCGCCACATTTGAGTCCTGCCACATTTGGGTCCTGCCACGTTTGAGTCCTGCCACATTTGAGTCCTGCCGCGTTTGAGTTTTAATAATTATTTGGAATGGTTAAAACCTTACTAAAATTATACAGGCGTTTTAAAACTGAAAAACTATGGTTGAATTATATCTGGCTGACGTCAAAATTAGAATGCAAACATGAGGGGATCAATTAAAATTGTGTGGTAATGACGTTTAAAAAACAAAAAAACGCAGGATTTTTTTTAATTCCACTTTTTCACAAAATATACAAAAATTAATCAAATTTAAATTTAAATTTAAATTAAAATTTGATTAATTCAAATTTAAATTTAAATGGTTTTGTTGTTAAATAGTTGATTCAATACTGCAATTTTCGAGGTCATCCAGATTTTATTTAAGTTCCAGATTTTATTTGCCTATAAGTGATGTTTGTTTAATTTTTTTTAAAGTTTATATTTGAATATTTACTCTAAAGCTGAAACAATAATAAAAAAATTAAATAGTTAAAAATCAACGCAAATTGAAAAGCTATATCACAAACTATAATAACATATGTAGCAGCTTAGTGCTAATTAATCAGGGCATTTTGTACAGTTTTAAACGGGTACAGCACAGGTACTGGAACCGACAAAAACGGGTCATATCATATTACAATGTCACAAAAGTACAGCACCGTTATTAAAAAAATCTAAACACTAAAAAGTGAAAGTTGTTGTCAGTATTTGTTTTAACTTAATATCTTGATTATTAAAAATGTTTATTTTAATTAACTATCGATAAAACTGTCACCAGCAGAAGTACCATAACCATTTTTGGCTTTTTTGTGAAGAACTAAATAACTAATAAAACGTTAAAAAAACGTTCACAAGTCACAATAACTTAAAACCGGTCTAAAAATGTGTGACCGTGACTAGTTTTAAGATTAATTATTCGATTGTTGAAGTGCAGTTGAAATATTCATTTAAACGTTTTTTAAACGTTCGATTAAATCCTTTAATAAACTCATTTCCTACCAGGACTCAAACGTGGTAGGACTCAAATGTGGCAGGACTCAAACGTGGTAGGACTCAAATGTGACACAACTCAAATGTGGCGGCCCCGTATAAAAAGGATTCTGACTGAGTCCAGTTCTGACCAAAATAGCTCGTCTGTAAAACAAATGAAAATTTTTTAGATACCTTGCTAATGGGACTTATACGTTTTTAATGTATGGATTGTTTTAGTTACTTTTTTAGATTGCTATATAGCTGCCGTTTAAATAAAAGTTGCGGTTACCTGAATTTGCACATTTAAATTTTTTTCCGGCAACATGATTTTTGTATAGAGAACTTTATTTACATATTTTCTTTTATTTTCTTTTTGTATGTATATATTTTTGAAACTTCTACCGTTAAAATTTGTAATCGTTAGTTAATAATGTTATAAGTCTTTTATTCTGTAATCATTTAAAATGCAAACATTATTTCTAAATTAGTAAGCCATTTTAAAAAAACTTCGACAATGAATATAAAATAAAAAAATTTAAAAACAGTGAATTTTGTGAATCACGGTTCTTTATCAATTTACCGCAGGGTAAGTAACTAAATTTGGGCTAAGCGTTAATTTCGGTCATTGACTGTTATTCTATTCAGATCCATAGTTCTGCAAACAAATTATGTCTAGACACATCGATAACTTAACCTATAGTAGTACCGATACTATAGTATTCAGTATAATTATTATGTTAAATTGCTGAGCGCCAAATGACACTTAATGGCAAAAATTAAACCTGTTCCAAATTTATTAAGTTGCTTTAAGACAAAAAACCAAATAAAAAATTGGTCATTTATTACCGTATTTCTTCTAATAGTAGCCAAAGCTACTATTTTTTCAATGGGTGTAAAAGGGTAGGCTACTATTAGAAGTAAGCTATTATTAGAGGTTAGGCTACTATTTTTTCAAAAAAGAAACGACAGGCAGGTATGGTGCTCAAAGAACAATTTTTGCAAACAAAAACTCTCAAAAACTTCCAATAAAAATTTTATTTTCATCAAATGACGATGACCTCAGCTAGCTGTCATTGTCGACATTGTCTGTTTCATTAGTCATCATTTCGCCTTTAATGCAACCAATTTGTTTACAGTAAACTTTAACATATGAAATAATGTGTAAGGAACGAACCGCCCTTTAAATTGCGTGCAGGCTATGCTTCTATTAGAGGCTAGGCTGCTATTTTTTCAATGGGTGCAAAGGGGTAGGCTACTATTGGAAGTGAGCTACTATTGGAGGATGGGCTACTATTGAAAGAAATACGGTATTATATATAAATTTAAATAACAGTTTAATTTATAACTGATTCCACATTGTGTTTATGTGTTATAAAACCATAAGCTAATCCGCCAGGAAACGAAGCGACAAATAAAACCAGTATTATTTAAACTTTTGTACAAATATCAATTTATTAGATAGCGGTTATCATTATTAAATATTAGAACACCAATTTTCAATTAGTCATATAATAAACGGATATTTTAATAATATTTTGTAGAAAGTAAGGTTGGGTAAAGAAAATTTTAAATTATAAATTTGGTTCAATTTTCTCAATAATAAATTAATAAGACTCTTTTTTCCGAAAAAAAAGTCGGCTTATGGTGTTTGCTGTTGTACATGAGGTTAATTTATAACTGCTTGTTTTCCATTATTTTAAACGGAAGTGATTTACAAAAATTTGTTTATAAGTTAAAAATAACTAAAACAGGTGATTTGACTCATTTTAAATTAAAAGCATTGGTTTATGGTTTATTCAAACATACGAAATTAATAAAACACACCATAGACTAAATAAAAAAACTACAACTACAAGAATTTTTTGGAAAAACATGATGATTAGTTTATCACTGATCGAATCTGATCGAATTTTAAAAGTTAAGTTTTTTTACTCCAAAATTGCTTTAAAATTGGTCCACTATTAACAAATTCAGTTTATGTAGGATATTTAGTTTATTTCTTTAATTAAATTTTAGTTTTTTCTCTTTCCGTAAAATGTAATCAGACAGTATTTTTCTAATTTTATTTGTCTTATTTGACACAATTATTAAAAAAAAAAGTATCAATCGTGATCATTTTATGATACATACAAAACTAAAAAAATAAAAAAATCTCAATATTATTTAAAAATTTTGTATAAGGTTTTTTTACTTTATGAATTACCAGACAAAATCCAAGTAATTAGATATTGACCTTTTGTAAGAATTTACCCAAATCTGTAATTTTTTATTGTAAGTAAAATTGAACAAAATTTGTTTTCTCAGAGAATCACAAAATTTTACAGAAAATTAAAAGAATAAACTTTTGTTTCTTTTATTTATCGCTTTCTTATGGTGTTTGGGTTTAAATGGTAACTTCGCAATCTGTTTGTCCACAATATTATATTAAACACCAACGGAGCTTTATATCCAAAAATCAAAAGGTTTAACATGAAAGCCCTACAGTTTGAATCTTTAATAAAAGTTTTTATAGTTGCCTTGCTAATACTTTAATTTACATAGATTTGATTCGACCTTTAAAGCATTGCTTAGAATACATCTTAAAGAGCAAAGTTTTTATACGGGCTTGACTCATAGACCTAAATAACAACTTGATTATTTAAAATAAGTTTTTCATTGTTGTCTTCTCACCCGATTTAATTGAATATGAAGGAGAATAGGGAATAGGAAGGTCTATGGATATAGAAGGAAAGTGATAAATAAAAAAAATTGTTCCAAGATTTTCATTAGTCAGTCTTAAAAAGAGCACTGAGACAATTTCGCATCTGTTGATCGCCACGTTCGAAAAGAGGGAGCAGAAAAGAGGGGGTATTGACAGAATTAGTGCTTAGGATTAATTAAATTAAAAGCAGTTTAACATAATTGTTAAAAGTAACAAAACAAAAAATTTGGTAATAATAATAATGATCTATTTTGACACATTTATTATTCACATAGTTCAACGGTACTATGCCTGGAAACTAAAATAATCCACATAAAAAGAGTAGAATTGGATAAGATGCTGTTTTTGTTTATTTATATGCACGTCGCAGGTCGCACCAGAACTGTATAATAAACATAAAATAGTAATAATAATTATAAATTATACCATACACTACACGGTACTCTACGGAAGCTACAACAATGCCTGCACATCTTTTTAGTATACAAATTATGTCTACTGCGATTTTCTTAATTACATTGAACAGATATTTACATAAGAAACATGCAGGCATTACAGTAGCTTTCCTGTAGGGATGTTATGTCGATAATACTTTATGGTTTATTACTCAGTTCTAAGTTTAGCTGCCTATCCATATACAATTCCACAATAAATTTATTTGTTGGGCTGTATGTGTTTTTTGGGCTGGTCTCAAGTTTTCATTTCTACTTATAGAAATTTAACATCTGTTCTAACCCTAGTGGAAAAAGAAACATGGCATGACCTTTAGCTGATAATGTTAAAAATTTATTTTAGATAAATACCTTTAAAGTGATATTTTAAAAACTTTCTAAAATAAATAACTTTAACGGATGGGAAAGTCATCGGGGTAAAGTTTTAATTTACAGAAAAGAAAACACGCCAATTTTGCGTTTTTGTATAATTGTAACAGTACATTTTTTATTGTTAATTTCAAAAATATTTGGGAAATTTTTGTTTATCGTTGTGGTGGTGACTGAAATATTTTTTCACTCAGAAGTCAGTTTCATAAAACAATATAAAAATTTGGACACATTTACATAAAATAACATGTAAATTTTTAAATTGCAAATATCACCTGAAAGGGACAGCTCAAATTTTTTGGTTCTAAATGATTAAATGTACCCTTGCCCTGCTCTTGCGCTCGCCCCATTCATGAGTCTCATATACTAATTAATTTGCATATGGTGTCGTAGTAAATGTGCATGCATATGGGTTGCGTCCAGCTGATTAAACGTTGAGTGTGATGATATTCAACAAGCATTTTCCTTTACCTGTTTTCAAACCAAAGAATTAAGGGGAGTCAACACTTGTGAAAGAACTTTGCAGACGTCAATCTCCCTGACGTGAGATTCTTAGATTGCAAATATAATTTACTTCTCGCTAACATTGTCGAACATAAATTTTTTCTCGATATGTAAAAAAATTACGCATTCAGCATGGAAATTCACACAAAATTTGCGATTATTTAGATATAATCACTTAAAACGATTAAAATAATTCAGTAAATATAAAATCTAATGTAATTAATAATTTAACATTTTAAATTTATTTAATTAAAGTTCAATTTAAAAATGTAAATGAAAATGAAGGATAATGTCTTTTATTGAACTCAGTTAATCGTTTCGACAAATTACAGTTGTCATTATCAGTAAGATCTAAAAATACAAAAAATCGTTTCTTGTCACTTTACAGTACTATACTTATTCTTGTCATGTTTAAAATTTTGTAATTTTAGATCTTACTGATGATGACAACTGTAATTTGTCGAAACGTTTAAACGAGTTCAATAAAGACATTATCCTTCATTTTCATTTACATTTTAAGATCATTATTTCCCCAAGGACAATCAATTTAAAAAACGCCTGAATCACAGTATGAAGAAATTTTGAGATGATTGCAAACGTGCTTTGATTGTCAAACTCTACATTTATTTTTAAAAAAAATGCATGTGAAAGGTTTTATCACAAAAAAGGGCCTTTACGTACTTTAGATCAATTTTATAATCAGATTCAGCTGTCTGGAATTCTTACATGGTCAAAGTTGTATTTGGTTTGAAAAGATTTAAAAATACTGTACAGAAAGTTTGTGTTCGTTTTAACATTTCTTACAACAGTTATAATCGTCGTTTATTTATTATACTTTTATTTCACATTGAATATTTTAGTACTTTTAAATGGTGGGCAAAATAGGGATGAATTTTGTTTATTTTTTGCTGATGCATGTTTTGCACCATGCGAATCGAAATAGCAGTAGCTAACAAAAGGTCGTGTCATTAGGTCCCCGCGTTTATTAGAGCATTGATTTTTGCTAGCGCTCATTAGCTGAAAGTCATTCTATGGCGTCATAATTGTATGGGAAACGTTATTTTAAATGGGATATATTTTAATTACTATGTTAGAATCTCTAGAAATAAGAAGACTAAAATTAGGTTTGTATTTGACTTATATTACAGACCTGTGCACGGTCTGGAAATGCCCTCCCCCGCTTTATTGGAGGATTTGCCCCCCGTTTTATTGCCCCCCCCCGGCCAAAAAATAAAAAAAACCCTAAAATTATGGCGCCATTTTTGACATATAATGACGCCATCATCGCAAATTTTGTGCAGTTTTAAGCCATTTTAGACCTATTTTTACCTTATTTTCATTTTTTGTCCTTTTTTTCTTTTTTCTCTTCTTTTTTATCGTTTTTTTTCTTTTTTCCCCCTGCCCCCCGTTTTATTTCCCCACCCGTTTCAAAAAAGTTGCCCCCCGTGCCCCCCGTTTTGGAATTGCCTCCCCCCAATAAAACCCCGGGGGGGTAGTGCATAGGTCTGTATATTATATTATAAAAAAAAACTCTGTAGGACGTGCTCTAATTAGGATGCGCTCTATTTAGAGCCATATGGTTCTGATTAGGATTTGTAATTGCCCTGATGGAATTAGGGTCTTTAGAAAAAAGTCACTTTATGAACTACTTCACTTAAACTTATTTTATAAGTTTTTCGTTTTCATTCAAAATGTATAAATAAACGTGTCTTAGTATTATTATAACTACAAAATTTCCAATTTTTTACTATTAAAATTTGAATAGTCACAATTTTTACACAAAAAATATAACGAAACAGTTTTTTTTCTGAGGTTCCTATAAAGATGAGCCTTAATTAAGGCTATAGTGCCCTACTTAGGACAGTTAAAGTGTTTGAACAATATATGCAATCACAATTTTTCCTTTATTTTTATTTTATACATTTCTGAATATATCAATGCAGTGAATTGAAAGTACAGGTTTTAAAGCAATTGAAATTTATTGTTTGCACGCAGCTAATTGGATATTCAGGTCAGTATTAGTACGTTCAATACTTTTCGCACAACAAAAAAAAACATTAAGTAGATTCAACAGTTGCGAACGCACTTTCAGGTTTTAATATCAATTAAGTGAATATCAGGGATTAGTAAACCTACTAAAAGGAAAACTTAAACTTAATTATTTACGCGAAAAAAAGCGTTTAAAATGCAGACGGACACAATGCTGTTAAATATAAAAATTTGCGTCCATACTACTGTAACTGTTATTCTCCATCTCGTCTATGTCTATGTAAGGACGTGTATAGGTATGCTAAAAACCCAATCTTCTAATAGTGGACGATTTTTGACGCACCTTTTGTAACAGACAAATTGTTAGCCAAACAATTAAGTTTTGATGAAATTCGCCCAGTATTAAACAACTGCAGCCATTTTTTTTAATTGGGTGGGTTTTATAATCAACCATTAAAATAAAAAATTATAAACTATATCATGGGTGGCGCGGGAGCGCCACGGGGCGATTTAGCCCCGTGGCGCCGCGCCAACCATAATTAGAGAACGTGGGTAAATTTTGAAATTCAGAACCTTCTTCTTCTTCTTCTTCTTCTTCTTCTTCTTCTTCTTCTTATTATTATTCCAACGCTCCATTCTTAAAAACGATATTCCTCATTCGTTACTGATTGATCAAAAATAAACATGGGCTCATTAGAAAGAAGAAGGAATTACGCAACTTTCTTAGGAAGCACTTTTTTCATTTAGGTCCTTGTTATCGATTTATTGATCAAAATAAAAAATTGAAAAATAGACAAATAAAAACTCCCAACCGCACAATA
The DNA here is from genome assembly GCA_030248175.1 of Microlaimidae sp. YZB2_3. Taxonomy (NCBI): domain Eukaryota; kingdom Metazoa; phylum Nematoda; class Chromadorea; order Desmodorida; family Microlaimidae; species Microlaimidae sp. YZB2_3. Next base: position 90,769 of record JASAMX010017582.1, read on the forward strand.
ACAGCCTTTTGGCAACAATAAGAATTGTACAGAGCAGACAACCAACATCCCCTCATAAAAACCGCACAAAAATAGCAGACCGGTTTTAATTGGTGGCAGAAACGGCGCCAGTTCCCAGCGCCATCTGCTTCAACCGCGCGGAAAACGGCAAAAACAACAGAGTACTTTTTTTTAATTCTTGCATTACTGATGACAAAATTAATTCAAAGTTTTATTTATTAAAAAATAATAATAAGCGTCGGTGGCGCGGGAGCGCCACGCGCCGGTAATCATCGATGGTGCGGGGTGCCAACTGCAATTTAACCCACGGCACCGCGCCAACTATACTTAGACAACGTGAGTAAATTTTGTTATTCATGTTCATCATCTTATTATTATTATTATTATTATTACTTTAAAAATTATAATTGCAATCATTGGCGCACGGCATCGCGCCAACTATATTAGAGAACGTAGGTAAACTTTGTCTGGAGCGCATCTGCACCGCACTAACTATAATTAAACAACGTGGGTTAATTTTGTAATTTAAATTCATCTTCTTCTTATTATTATTTTTATTTTTTATCTCGGCAACGGAATGATTATAAACATATGTCATTGCGCAGCTAAAACTATAGTTTATTAGGCTATTTTTTAATTTAATTCAAAAAAAGTGGTAGACTAGCATTGAAAAATGCTCTAAGAATAGAGCAGGAAAAAGGGGCGATTTTGCCCGGGCGTATGTTTAGACAGAAAAGATGTAGACTAGTCTGAGATGGACATTATGTGGACTATAGGAAATTTGCATTTGGTTTGGCCAGCTGCTCACTAAATAAAAATTTCTACGATATGATAATGATTTGTTTATACATTGATCTAATCACACAGCACTGTTGCATTTTTTTTTAGTTTGATGAAATGTCAATTGAAAAAATCATACTCACAGCAATCTTTGACAAGCGCGAAATCGCCACTTTTTCAAACTTATAGTTGTTTCTTAACATACAAATATAACCTTCTAATTGAAAAAGTGGCGATTTCGCGCTTGTCAAAGATTGCTGTGAGTATGATTTTTTCAATTGACATTTCATCAAACTAAAAAAAAAATGCAACAGTGCTGTGTGATTAGATCAATGTATAAACAAATCATTATCATATCGTAGAAATTTTTATTTAGTGAGCAGCTGGCCAAACCAAATGCAAATTTCCTATAGTCCACATAATGTCCATCTCAGACTAGTCTACATCTTTTCTGTCTAAACATACGCCCGGGGAAAAATCGCCCCTTTTTCCTGCTCTATTCTTAGAGCATTTTTCAATGCTAGTTTTAAATTAAAAATGAGTTATTTTGGGTTTTGGTTTTTGGCTCCCAAACAATTTTTCGCTACTCGTTTTTGTTATTAAATAAAATATTTTGGTCCAATGTAAAGTTTTGTAACTCACCTCGCAGTTTCAAACGGAGAAGAAAACTGTTAAAAAAAAAAAAACAAATTAGCCTACTTTTTTTTTTTGGCCAATATTTATTTATTAATTACTGGTATTTAGCGAGATTAAAATAAATGAATCAAAACAAACAAATAAATAAATAATTACGCAAGCCCGATTAATTATATATACATTTTAAGCACATACACATACTTAATATAAAAAATATATTTTATTAGCACAATATTTTAAAAAAGTACATAATAAAAGTATTATTTACGTATTTATGCTTATGAATTTAATTCTAATTCACATATAATATTTATAATTTTAAATCCAATAACTCCCCTTCCTTTGTTTCCTATTAAAAAGTATTTGGCTATCTTGGCTTCTTTTCTGCAAAATATTATTATAAAAATCAGTTTGTTTGCATATGACTAATTAAATTTAGTAGAAACTGCGATGGCTTTATTTAGAATACCAGTTTTCTAAGCATTTTTGAGAATCGTTTAATTTTTGACGTCTTTCGTTTAACTAATAATGTCCATATAAATCCGAATAAAAAGCAATATAAAAAATCTTATCGGAAAAAATTTTCGGGTACGGGGTCTTTTGAGCCACAAACAGGGAACTTGGAGTCATGGAATTTTTTTGGAATTTGGAGCCACGAGCAATGGGAACTTGGGGCCTTTAAGAAAAAATTGGTTTGGGGTTAGATTTAGGCTTCGTTTAGGCTTAGGTAAACATTTTAGCGATTTTTATTTTCGGCTCCAAGTTCCCAACTTACGGCTCCAAGTTACCGACTTACGGCTCCAAGTTCCCGACTTACGGCTCCAAGTTCCTCACCTACGGCGCCAAGTTCCCTATTTTTGGCTCCAAGTTCCAGCTCTAAGTTCCCAAGGCTCCATCGACCAAATCAATTTTCGGAGATATGAAAGGAAAAAACAAACAAGTACTAAAACAAAACGAAGATGAATTCTATCAGGGTGAAAATAGATAGGAGTAAATTAACCACTCGTTCTTTAAGAAAATATCACGTGGAGAGAAACACCTGACGCAGCTTAATAATAATTGGTTACATTATCCCTGAAAACTTTTTTTTATTATTCTTATTTTCACGCGGTCATTCTTTATTTCTTCCTGACAGGGAACGGTTATGCCCTTAAATGTGGCCTGAAGAATTTTTACTTTAGAACGTAAACTTTAATATACTCCAAGTTATCAATGTAATTTTTGTTTTTTCAGGGCTTGTTTTAAAAAAGTAGTTAAAATTTAGACATTTACGGTTATAAAATATGCCAAAAACTCGCCACGATTTTCTTCTCGTTCTTACTACATAATTAATGTAAGTATAATCTTAGTAATCTCGTATTCTCTCGCCTCAGTTTCCAGATTCGAAAGTTAACAAGAGAAAGATTCCGGAGCAATGCGATTAAAGCGCCCAATTTAATTTCAAACTAAATGAGCGCCTTTATAAACTGTTAAGAATGAGTCTGAAATTTGAAAAATACACGTTATTCTGACTTGTTTTTAGTAGTTTTAAAATTAAAACACTTCTACAAATAAAACGAGTCCGAATGCCTTTCTCACCATTTTTGGCGCTTTATTTTGTAAAAACGAATTTTACCAACTTACGCAGTCAATAATTGGTCACATTTGTAGCGATTCGATTCTCTCTTTGACTCATTATGCCGCGGTTGCGAGGAAGCGCTTCATGTTCCGCATCTGTTAACGCCCCGCTTTTCTTAAAATGAAGTGTCTGGAGGGGAATAAAACACATTTCTTTAATCAACCGTATGGATTCGCAGCTTGTGATAAACATGGACTTCTGTCTATCAATTTCGGACAATTTAATACCAATTTGGAAAATAATTGAAATTTCGAAACGTTTTCAAAAATTTTATCAGCTGAGATGCAAGATGCCGCATAGTATAAATTTTTATATTGCTTTGGACGTATGGGATTCATTGAAAAGTCTGTGGAAAATATTAGAGAATTTTTACGAAATAGAAACCAGTATCATATAATTAAATTTTTATACACCTGCGATTTTAGCATGACGCAAAATAAACGCTTACTCATGTTCCTATTGCGTGATTTTCATTTTTCATTGTGTTTCTTTTTGGTTTTCTTATTTGATTTAAAACTCACAGAAAAAAAACATAGCTGGTGGTTTACCCATTTACCTTAAAAAATCAAGCATAGTGGCAAATTTTTCACAGTTTTTAAATTACACTATAGGCCTATTTTTAATGCCTTCCAATGCCTATGTTCTAAATATATGGTTGAATAAAATCGCTAAATTTTTTTTGCATTATTTTGAAACTAAAACAATTTTTAGAAAACCGCATGTCATATCATAATGGAAAAAGAAAAAATACTTTTAAAAAACGTGTCTGTTTTTTTACTTACTGCATGAAATTTTGTCAAAATTATATAACATAATAATAGAAGAAAAAATGTGACTTACATATATTCCTCACACACAATCACTGCCCTGACTAGGGCGCGCCCTAATTAGGGAATGCCCTGGTTAGGCCATTCAATGGCCCTAAATAGAGGTTGTAATGCAAAGAACTTGTAGCCGTAAGTAAAAATCATATAACCTTCTGTTTAAACTTTAAAAACATTTAAACTTAAAATCAAACCTAATTTTGCAAAGCAAATTCGTATTTAGAATTCAAAAATCTTATTATTACGGCTCAAATCTTTTTTAATTTCATCAGTACTATAAATTACCCAAGGGATTCGAATAGAATTTACCTTTTTATTTTCAAATATCATTTGGTAATATTTTTCCATTTCATTTGGTAATGTTTACAATTTCT
>JASAMX010017582.1:100000-112897 GCA_030248175.1 Microlaimidae sp. YZB2_3
CTCGTAAGTTTGGGTGGGACATGAGCCAACTAATTTAAATTTTGCGGTTATAAATTTTTTTAACGAATTAGAACGCTTTTTTTATTTTTCCGTTTTTACTAAATATACAAAAATTAGTCAACTTTAGCTAATTGAAAAATTGCATTTTTATTTAAAATTTTAGTAATTTGACAAACAATTGTTAAAATATGGTTTTCAACCTTTAATGTGAAACCGTGTTTGCAGAAAATTCCGAATGATTTTATTTTTATATAGTCGATTCAATACTGCAAATCATCGAGGTCAGCAGGTGTAATTTGCCTGTAGTTATATGCATGCATGGATAACAAAGGTATATACTTTGGCCATTATTATTATTATTGGCTATTATTGTATTTATTACTATTATTGACTTTTAAATTTATTAATAATTGTTTTGGTGGAAAAAGGATTTAACAAAAAAAATTATCAAGGTTATTTTTCAAACAATAAATATTGAGTTTTTATAGAAAATTTAATTGCGTAATTGCGTAATAATTTAGAAAAGGGTTTCATCAATAAACCCTATTGTTACAATGCATTATTTTAGGGTCAAAGCGTCTATTTTTCTTTAAAATAACTAGTTAAAATTTGCTTGTTTTTTGTAAAAGAAAGAATTAGGGATCGGCAATTATTTCTGCAAAGCTATAGACAATAATCCTGTTTTAAACCTAATCTTTTTTTCACGCGAACACACAAAAGTGATTTGTTTATTTTAAAACTTGAGTTTTAAAATATAAAATTCTGACGTGACAGTTGGTGTGTTTTTGTTTGCTGTTATTCTGGTATTATCAGTTAGCTATATTGATGTTTTATTTTTAAAGCAAGCGAACTAGGTATAAAAAACATTTTACTTCTTTAAATTATAAATTTTGTAATTATGAAAATGTTCTAAAACATACCATAAACCAAACACCATAGCATAATTTTTAGAATATGATGTTTTTAAATGGCATTATTCTTCTAATAATTTTCAAAATTGAACCAAATTTAAAATTTAAGCTTTTTTTACATTAGCATGAATTCTATTAGGGTAACTGACTTAATTTCGGCCACGCCTTAATTTCGGCCACCAAATTTAGGGTGTTAGAAAATTGGCTTATTTTTAAAACACAAAAGAACTAGCACAGAAGTAACTGGATTAATGTTGAATAAAGTGTATTTGCAAAAGTTTTTTATTTTTGTTATTCTACATTATCAACATTTTCATACAAAAAGTGAATTTTTTTGTGATTTTCCTAATTTTTGCTTTGTGCTTAAACTGCATCAAATTTAGAACGAAGCAATATATAACCTTAAAATATCTTCTATTTAAGGCTCAAAGTTGTTTATTTGATGTTTTGATATTTTCTTCAAAATCATTTTGCAGTGTGTTTAACTAACTGCGCATTTTAAGATTCCGTTAATTTCGGCCACCTGAAAATTTAGGTGAAAAAACTTGCCGTTTTTTGCTGTTTTTAAATATCGTTGTACTACCGTATTTATAAAGAATTTTTTTTGCTCGTTTGACTTTGTTTTGACGTTTTTAATGCCAAAAATAAAAATTGAACAAAAAATACAAATTATCAAAACTAGTTTTTTTAAGGTTTTGACATAATTATTTAAAGTCTTGCTAATAACTATTAGAATTCGTAAACGGAAAAAATTAAGTTATATGTACCGAGAACAATACCTAAGGGTAAATTTGCAACCTTTAGAAATTTTTATTGTTCGTTTAAGCAATAGTTATAGCCAGTTTTTTGTAGGTGGCCGAAATAAATGGCACGCGCCTTAACTTCGGCCACTTTAAAAAAAAAGTTTAAACCTTCACTGATTTTTAAGTGTAACAGAAATATTCAAATTTTGCACTGGAATAACAAATATAGCTATTGTTTGATTTTTAGGCCAAATTTTGGCTTGATTGAAAAAGCCAGAAAAAACTTATTCAAAAAAATAAAAAAAAGGTGGCCGAAATTAAGTCAGTTACCCTATATGTTTTGTTAATATCCATCTTTCAGTAGAAATATTTTTTTTAAAATGGTGTACAAAATAAGATTGGAAATAACCAAGTGGTATTCTTGATAATAACTCACTAACAGTTGGAAATTAATTTTTGGTATAGTACAATTATTTTTCTTCAGTGTGACCTGATACATCGATTATAGGCAAACCAAACGTAGCTGCAACAGTGTGTTCACGTCTTTATTAAACAACTATTTTCTTTTTTTTATTTCACAAAATAAAAATTATTCCTATAATTAAAATCCTTCAAGATGAAATTCAAAGCGTAACCGCTCGCCGTCAGGGAGAAATAAACAATGAACGCTTGAAAATAAAAATAATAAAAAAAAGTTTTCAGAGATAATGTAAATAATTATTATTAAGTTGCGTCAGGTGTTTCTCTTCACGTGATATTTTCTACAAGAACGAGTGGTTTTTTATATAGGTGGGTTTGGTTTGTCCATCACAAAAACAAATTAAATTCTTTTTTAATTAGCAGTACTCTTTTAATACTTTTTTTTTTAATTGAACCAAATTTAAAGCTCAAGTTTTTTGGTATCCTAGCACGAATTCTATTAAGTTTTGTTAATATCCGTTCAGTAGAAATGTTTTCTTTTTGAAAAATGGTGTATAAAAACAACATTGGAAATAACCAAGCAGTATTCTTGTTAATAACTCGTTAGGTTTGGGAACTAATTTTTGGTGTTCAGTGTGAGCTGATACATCGATTAGTATTAATTAAAAAGCAAAATACAACACACCACGAATACTACACAATATAAAACACTTTTTTTTAATTTTTTTAAAATTTGTCTCCCCTTATCAACTTGTTGTAGTATTGTAATCTTGATAAGATCAATCTGTATCCAACTCAACTAAACCTTTAATATTAAAATTTAATTTACAACATATGCACTCAAAGAAAGCGTCTAGTTTGTACTTTAATTTGATACCTTGATTGTTTAGATTGGTGCAGCATTTGTCGAGATATTGCGTTTCTCGTACAAATGTTTTTTGTACAGAAACGCAATATCTCGGACAAATACTGCACGAATTTTAACGATAAAGGTATCAAATTAATGTAGAAAATAGACGCTTTGTTTGAGTGCATAATTTTTAACGTAAATCGTTATACCCAGTGAGCAATTTTTCACGTACAGAATTGTCGAAAAACACCATTTTTGAAGGGTCATTTCTCCTGAATTACTAGAAATATTTTGATAAAAAAGTTTTTTTTTGGCTATTGGGGGCGGGAGTAAGGATTTCACAAAAAAAATTAAAATCCAAGCCAAAAAGTTTGATTCGGTACCTCATCTTTAGAGCACATCTTCTTAGTTTAACAAGACGTACTAAATGTTTAATAAATAATGTTTTGGAAAACGAAAATTTTAACGTAAAAAATTGTTTGTTAAAAAACTTTTGCTTCGTTTTTTTAAGCTCATTTTTATTGAAATTAATTAGAAAATGACGGTCCCGCACGAAGCGCGGAAAATTTGTTTAGCCCTTTCATTACGTTAAAAATTTGGACCCCGTTTGACTACCATTTTCGAAATTTTGTTCAGGGTTGGACCCATGATTTAAAATCGTGGATACACCCATAAAAATAATCATAAGTGAATTTAAAACGCCATTGGGATATTTAGTAACCCCTCAGGATCGCGCAAAACAAATTGGGAAAACTTAGCAATTCTTTTCTTGTTTTTTTTGTTTTTCTTTTTTTTCGTCTTTTTCTATTTTTTTTTCTTACAGATTTATTTTTATAGTTGAAAAATGTCCGAAATAAAATAATTTCAAAGCACATTTATTAACGATTATAGTGAATTATTTTTAAATTTAATTTAATGAATTAAAGTTAGGTTAAACCATAATAAAAACTAAAACCTGCTAAATTAAGCAAAGTTTTTAAATGTTACTAAATTGTTCATAACATATGCTTTTTAAAGTAATGGGAGGCGAAAATTCACAAGTAAAGAATTCATAAAAATTAAAAAAAAAACAAAACACAGGGTGCAAGTTATCTTAGATACCAAGAAAAAACCGACTAAACTATTTTGGTAATAAAGCGCTTTACAATGATTTGATGCTAATCTAATCTTCTTGTTTATAATTCCAGCCACAGGAATAGATAAAATTAAACAAAAAATACTCAGAGGAAAACAAATGAATTTATGTAATATTTATGAATTAATTCAAACCAAATGCATACACGTATACACATTTACAAAAATAGTATTCATGCGTATCAGATAGATTTTTAAAATTTACACACAAACGCTATAATTGTGTATAACGATATACTAGTAATTTTTTCCTGTAAAAAAACATTTTGTGTTAGGGCCCATATATTCAGTTTTTTGTTTAGAGTGAAAGTATTTTATTTGAAGATTAAATAACAAATGTATGATTTTACAAAGGTTAACTTAAAGGGAGCCCCAGAACACCGGGCAACCTAAAGGATTTTCTGGGAGATAAGGGAGTTGAGTATACACCCAAAAACTGCGTTTTTATTGTTCTTTAGCACTGGGACTTCAATTTAAGGTGGGGGAATGGAGTGTGAGAGGTACCATATAATTCTAGGAAGTGTTAGAACAGAAATGGTTTCCGGAAATTCCGTCTTTTACAGTACGTTTTTCAACATCTCGTATTCTATATCTCGTATTCGGAAAGCTTTGTTATTTAAACATCTCGTTTTCGGAAAACTCGTTTTATTGTGCGATTTTGTAAACGTACCTTTCAAAAGACCATTTTTCTGTATTTTACGACTAAAACAATAACGGATAGAAATTTTTTTTAAGCCCAAGCAAAAACCTTAAATCAAGTAAAATTTTCCTATGATAAATTTTTATTAACTGATTTGTTTCTAAAAACTTAAGCCTAAGTGAAACCTAACTAAACTAAACTTAATCAAGGTAAATTTGTGTTTAACGTTGTGCTTTTTGAAAAAAAAAACAAAAACCTTTTTTTCAACAAAGCTAAGGGAAACCAGAAAAAAAAGAAAAACTTTATCGATTTGGGGGGACTCGCCCCATTAAAAAAAACGCGTACACAAACGCACCTGAGAGAAAAGCGCTCCCAAGAGGAGAAATAGAAGAGGAGAGGCGCAAAGACGCAAAAAGGAAGACACGAAATCTAGAGACCCCCACAGATACACCCAAAAAATCAGCAGACAAAGAACACAGAACAGTCCTTCTACAACCTACTGTGAATTCGGTGCTATACGCCGCGCCCCCGCCACCCCCCCAGAAAAAAAAAAATAAAAAAAAAAATATTTTATTATTTTAAAAACAAAAAAAAAAAAAAACAAAACATCATAATAACAAAAAAAAAAAAAAAAAAGAGAAGAATAGAAGTATAAGTGGCTGGTGCAGGTTAAAAAAAAAAAAATAACAATGACAAAGTTAAAGCAAAAACAAGAAAAAAAAAATAAAAAAAAGAAAAAGAACGGCAGAGGGGGGAAGGGGAAAAAAAGAAAAAAAAAAAAAAAAAGAAGCGGGAAACGGAAATGCGAGCACCAGCACGCGGAGCACGAGCACGCGAGCACCAGCACGACGCCCCCGCGCACGCCGAGCCCTAGCACGACAACCCCGTGCACTTCACCAGCACCGGGAACACATATTAATCATATGCAAAATTACCACCACCTCCAGAGAAAGAGAACAACACCACCCCAGCACAACGAAAATCCCCAATACCCAAAAGAATCGCCAGCACCCAACGACAAGGCCAGGGCGTCTGCCTCGTCCAAACAGAAAACTCGTGCCAGAGACACAAAAACATTAACGGTAACCTCTAGACTTTTCGGAGGCGCTTAAACAAGGTCAAAAAAAACAACAAAACAAAAAAAACACAAAAAACAAAAAAATCAAAAAAAATTATTATGATTTTCATAGATTCCGGAACATCAGGGCCAAAAAGCAAAAAAGAGACCGACCAACACTACACTATTTTTTTTTCTTTAGGTTTGGCTTTGCCTTGGCTAAATTTATTTTTTTTTTTTTTTTTTAATGATCAGATAACAGAATTAATATCATACTAAGCATAGTTTATGCATAGTTTAATTCTTCTGTTTTCATCATTTCATTGTGTTTATTTTTTTCTTTTTCTATTTTTTTTCTTTTTTTTTTTTTCATCAACAACATCAAATCTGCGACTTAATTGCCGCCAATATGAATCACAATTGTAACTAATTATCAATGAACATAGCTATCTGATATGACTTTAAAGGCTCAAAAAGAGCGCTTATTTAAGTCAGTTCCAAAACTCTTCTTGAATGCATCCAAAGAATCGACAGTTACTTGAGATGGGAGTAGATTGTTCCAAGGTGTAACAACCCTATTTGCAAAAGAAAATTTCCTTGCATTAATTCGGCAGTCTTCCATTGCCAATTTAAATGGATGACCACGGGTGGGCTGCAGGTTAAACTTAAAAAAATCATTGGTTTGCAAATTGTTTAAGCAATGTATAATTTTAAAGCACTCATATAAATCAATTTTGTCTCTTCGATCCTTTAATCTTTCTAAACCTAGGTAATTCAGTCTATGTTCATAACCAACAGGTAACAACTTGCATTTATAAAACAAACGCCTAGTGAAATTTTGTTGCACTTTTTCCAAAATGTTTATATCCTTTTGTAAATAAGGGTTCCAAACTGCACTAGCATACTCCAGAATTGGTCTAACATAGGACTTATATGCTCTGAGAAAATTATTTCTAGAGTTTGAGTTGAATGTTCTAAAAATTAGTGATGTCACTCTCATAGCTTTTTTTGCTGTGATTTCACAGTGTTTAGAGAATTTCAGATCATGGGATATATAAACACCTAGGTCACGCACCAATTCTGTAGTTGCAAGTACGTTATTACCAAGCTTATATTTACAAATTAACTCTTTGCTATGATTTCGAATATGAAGAACTTCACATTTGTGATTAGATAACTGCAGTTGCCAGTCTTGTGACCAGCTGTGTATTCTATCTAAATCTTGCTGAAGTCTCAAGGTTTGAATGTGGTAATCTTTAGATGAAGATTTTACAAACAACTTTATATCATCTGCAAAGAGTCTAATTTGTGAGAACTTAACACAATCAACAATATCATTAATATATACCAAGAACAAAAATGGACCTAAAACAGAACCCTGAGGAACTGAACTTCTTACAGGAAATGATTTGGATACTGAGTTATTAATTACAACTTTAATTTCCCGCCCAACTAAAAATTCTTTTATCCATTTTAAAAATTTACCAGAAACACCATATTTTTCTAGCTTATATAACAATTTTTGATGTGACACGGTGTCAAAGGCCTTGGCAAAATCCAAGTAAATGACATCAATTAGAAATTTGTCTTTTAGTGCTAGCGTCCACTCATTAAAAGTTTCCAACAGCTGTGTTATTGTAGAACTTTTTGCCTTAAAACCATGTTGAAACCTTGACAAAATGATATGGAAAAAGACAAGCAGTTCTTCTTTGACAAGCTGTTCCATTAGTTTACAAGAAAAAGATGTAAGTGAAATTGGACGATAATTTTCTTTTAGGCTTTTAGTGCCTTTTTTAAACAGTAAGTTTAATAAAGCTATTTTCCAATCAAGTGGTAATTCTCCAAAATCAAAAGACATCTGAAAGATTATTGCCAAAGGTTCAGCAATAACTTTAGCCAAGCGTTTTAAAAAGTAAGCTGGAAAACAGTCAGGTGTTCGAGACAATTTGTTTGGGAGCTTTTTTAGGGCCTTAAATACCTTTTTTGTGGTAAATACCATGTTGTCCAACTTTCCAATGTTCGGTGGATTAAAATTTGGCAAGTATTATCATCATCAGTAAAAACAGAAGCAAATATTTCCAAGTTCCTTTTTCTCTTCAGTCATTCCCTCTCTCTTTTTGGGTTTTTCTCTTTATAAATTTTTAACCCCCGAATTTAAATTTAATTGTTTTTGTTGGGCGGTTAAGTTGTATTAATACTCGTTCCATCTTTCCTGTAAGAGTTCGTTCCTCAGGGTTCTGTTTTAGGTCCATTTTTGTTCTTGGTATATATTAATGATATTGTTGATTGTGTTAAGTTCTCACAAATTAGACTCTTTGCAGATGATATAAAGTTGTTTGTAAAATCTTCATCTAAAGATTACCACATTCAAACCTTGAGACTTCAGCAAGATTTAGATAGAATACACAGCTGGTCACAAGACTGGCAACTGCAGTTATCTAATCACAAATGTGAAGTTCTTCATATTCGAAATCATAGCAAAGAGTTAATTTGTAAATATAAGCTTGGTAATAACGTACTTGCAACTACAGAATTGGTGCGTGACCTAGGTGTTTATATATCCCATGATCTGAAATTCTCTAAACACTGTGAAATCACAGCAAAAAAAGCTATGAGAGTGACATCACTAATTTTTAGAACATTCAACTCAAACTCTAGAAATAATTTTCTCAGAGCATATAAGTCCTATGTTAGACCAATTCTGGAGTATGCTAGTGCAGTTTGGAACCCTTATTTACAAAAGGATATAAACATTTTGGAAAAAGTGCAACAAAATTTCACTAGGCGTTTGTTTTATAAATGCAAGTTGTTACCTGTTGGTTATGAACATAGACTGAATTACCTAGGTTTAGAAAGATTAAAGGATCGAAGAGACAAAATTGATTTATATGAGTGCTTTAAAATTATACATTGCTTAAACAATTTGCAAACCAATGATTTTTTTAAGTTTAACCTGCAGCCCACCCGTGGTCATCCATTTAAATTGGCAATGGAAGACTGCCGAATTAATGCAAGGAAATTTTCTTTTGCAAATAGGGTTGTTACACCTTGGAACAATCTACTCCCATCTCAAGTAACTGTCGATTCTTTGGATGCATTCAAGAAGAGTTTTGGAACTGACTTAAATAAGCGCTCTTTTTGAGCCTTTAAAGTCATATCAGATAGCTATGTTCATTGATAATTAGTTACAATTGTGATTCATATTGGCGGCAATTAAGTCGCAGATTTGATGTTGTTGATGAAAAAAAAAAGAAAAAAAAATAGAAAAAGAAAAAATAAACACAATGAAATGATGAAAACAGAAGAATTAAACTATGCATAAACTATGCTTAGTATGATATTAATTCTGTTATCTGATCATTAAAAAATTTGCTTTTAACAAAATAAAAAAATATTTTTTGTATTAATTTTTATTCAGGAGGTGTCGCGGTCGAGCAGCATTGCACAGCAAACAAATTCACAGCAAGTTGCAGAATGACTGTTCTGTGTTCATTGACTGAAAATTTAGGGGTATTTCTGACGGCGTCTAGAAATTTCGTCTTCTACTTTACGTCTTTAAGCATCTCGTCTTCTATATTTCGTCTTCGGAAAGCTTTTCTTTCAGATGCGATTTTGTAAACGTATTTTTTAAAATGGCGAGATTTCCTCCAAATCGATAAAGTTTTGCTTGATTTTTAGGTTTCCTTAAGCTTAGTGAAAAAAAAGTTTTTAATCTTTAATTTAAAAAGCACAACGTTAAACACAAATTTACCTTGATTAAGTTTAGTTTAGTTAGGTTTCACTTAGGCTTAAGTTTTTAGAAACAAATCAGTTAATAAAAATTTATCATAGGAAAATTTTACTTGATTTAAGGTTTTTGCTTGGGCTTAAAAAAAATTTCTATCCGTTATTGTTTTAGTCGTAAAATACAGAAAAATGGTCTTTTGAAAGGTACGTTTACAAAATCGCACAATAAAACGAGTTTTCCGAAAACGAGATGTTTAAATAACAAAGCTTTCCGAATACGAGATATAGAATACGAGATGTTGAAAAACGTACTGTAAAAGACGGAATTTCCGGAAACCATTTCTGTTCTAACACTTCCTAGAATTATATGGTACCTCTCACACTCCATTCCCCCACCTTAAATTGAAGTCCCAGTGCTAAAGAACAATGAAGACAAAAAGGCAAGTTTGGGCGTACTCAACTCCCTTATCTCCCAGAAAATCCTTTAGGTTGCCCGGTGTTTTGGGGCTCCCTTTAAGTTAACCTTTGTAAAATCATACATTTGTTATTTAATCTTCCAAATAAAATACTTTCACTCTAAACAAAAAACTGAATATATGGGCCCTAACACAAAATGTTTTTTTACAGGAAAAAATTACTAGTATATCGTTATACACAATTATAGCGTTTGTGTGTAAATTTTAAAAATCTATCTGATACGCATGAATACTATTTTTGTAAATGTGTATACGTGTATGCATTTGGTTTGAATTAATTCATAAATATTACATAAATTCATTTGTTTTCCTCTGAGTATTTTTTGTTTAATTTTATCTATTCCTGTGGCTGGAATTATAAACAAGAAGATTAGATTAGCATCAAATCATTGTAAAGCGCTTTATTACCAAAATAGTTTAGTCGGTTTTTTCTTGGTATCTAAGATAATTTGCACCCTGTGTTTTGTTTTTTTTTTAATTTTTATGAATTCTTTACTTGTGAATTTTCGCCTCCCATTACTTTAAAAAGCATATGTTATGAACAATTTAGTAACATTTAAAAACTTTGCTTAATTTAGCAGGTTTTAGTTTTTATTATGGTTTAACCTAACTTTAATTCATTAAATTAAATTTAAAAATAATTCACTATAATCGTTAATAAATGTGCTTTGAAATTATTTTTATTTCGGACATTTTTCAACTATAAAAATAAATCTGTAAGAAAAAAAAATAGAAAAAAACGAAAAAAAAGAAAAACAAAAAAAACAAGAAAAGAATTGCTAAGTTTTCCCAATTTGTTTTGCGCGATCCTGAGGAATTACTAAATATCCCAATGGCGTTTTAAATTCACTTATGATTATTTTTATGGGTGTATCCACGATTTTAAATCATGGGTCCAACCCTGAACAAAATTTCGAAAATGGTAGTCAAACGGGGTCCAAATTTTCAACGTAATGAAAGGGCTAAACAAATTTTCCGCGCTTCGTGCGGGACCGTCATTTTCTAATTAATTTCAATAAAAAATGAGCTTAAAAAAACGAAGCAAAAGTTTTTTAACAAACAATTTTTTACGTTAAAATTTTCGTTTTCCAAAACATTATTTATTAAACATTTAATACGTCTTGTTAAACTAAGAAGATGTGCTCTAAAGATGAGGTACCGAATTAAACTTTTTGGCTTGGATTTTAATTTTTTTTGTGAAATCCTTACTCCCGCCCCCAATAGCCAAAAAAAAACTTTTTTATCAAAATATTTCTAGTAATTTTTCAGGAGAAATGACCCTTCAAAAATGGTGTTTTTCGACAATTCTGTACGTGAAAAATTGCTCAATGGGTATAACGATTTACGTTAAAAATTATGCACTCAAACAAAGCGTCTATTTTCTACATTAATTTGGTATTTTTTATCGTTAAAATTCGTGCAGTATTTGTCCGAGATATTGCGTTTCTGTACAAAAAAACTTGTCAAGAACACAATATCTCAACAAATGTGCACCAATCTAAACAATCAAGGTATCAAATTCAAAGTACAAACTAGACGCTTTCTTTAATTGCATATGTTGTAAATTAAATTTTAATATTAAAGGTTTAGTTGAGTTGGATACAGATTGATCTTATCAAGATTACAATACTACAACAAGTTGATAAGGGGAGACAAATTTTAAAAAAATTAAAAAAAAGTGTTTTATGTTGTGTAGTATTCGTGGTGTGTTGTATTTTTTTATTTAATTAATACTAATCGATGTATCAGCTCACACTGAACCTTTAATATTAAAATTTAATTTACAACATATGCACTCAAAGAAAGCGTCTCAGCTTTGTACTTTAATTTGATACCTTGATTGTTTAGATTGGTGCAGCACTTTATACTAGATATTTGCGTTTCTCGTACAAATGTTTTTTTTGTACAGCAACGCAATATACTAGGACAAATACTGCACGAATTTTAACGATAAAGGTATCAAATTAATGTAGAAAATAGACGCTTTGTTTGAGTGCATAATTTTTAACGTAAATCGTTATACCCAGTGAGCAATTTTTCACGTACAGAATTGTCGAAAAACACCATTTTTGAAGGGTCATTTCTCCTAAATTACTCAGAAATATTTTGATAAAAAAGTTTTTTTTTTGGCTATTGGGGGCGGGAGTAAGGATTTCACAAAAAAAATTCTAAAAATGCAAGCCAAAAAGTTTGATTCGGTACCTCATCTTTAGAGCACATCTTCTTAGTTTAACAAGACGTACTAAATGTTTAATAAATAATGTTTTGGAAAACAGAAAATTTTAACGTAAAAAATTGTTTGTTTAAAAAATTTTTGCTTACGTTTTTTTAAGCTCATTTTTTATTGAAATTAATTCTTAAATAATTAAACAGCACAAAGCGCGGAAAATTTGTTTAGCCCTTTCATTACGTTAAAAATTTGGACCCCGTTTGACTACATTCTTTTTCGAAATTTTGTTCAGGGTTGGACCCATGATTTAAAATCATGGATACACCCATAAAAATAATCATAAGTGAATTTAAAACGCCATTGGGATATTTAGTAACCCCTCAGGATCGCGCAAAACAAATTAGGAAAATTTTGCAGATTCTCTTCTTGTTTTTTTTTTTTTTGTTTTTTTTCGTTTTTTTATTTTTTTTTTTCTTACAGATTTTTTTTTATATTTGAAAAATGTTCTAAATAAAATAATTTCAATGCAAATTTATTAACGATTATAGTGAATTATTTTTAAATTTAATTTAATGAATTAAAGTTAGGTTAAACCATAATAAAAACTAAAACCTGCTAAAATTAAGCAAAGTTTTTAAATGTTACTAAATTGTTCATAACATATGCTTTTTAAAGTAATGGGAGGCGAAAATTCACAAGTAAAGAATTCATAAAAATTAAAAAAAAAACAAAACACAGGGTGCAAGTTATCTTAGATACCAAGAGCAATA
>JASAMX010017584.1:0-54858 GCA_030248175.1 Microlaimidae sp. YZB2_3
AGATTTCAAAATCTAGAGGGGGGTCAGGGGTAAAAAATTCGGAGATTTGGGGGAAGGGGGGGGCCTAGATTTTCGTCTAGGGGGGTCCCGAAATTTCGAGGCTAGGGAGGGGTGGACCCCACCCTGCCCCCCCCCCCCTTTCTCACCTATGGTTATATTATATTTTCCTCCTTAATTTTTAGTTATTTACAGCGTTTATTAAACAATTATATTTTTGATGTTACTTTTTTACTCACAATACACTACGTATGTTGTGCTTTTTTTAATTTTTATTAACTTATTTTTGAAAGAATTTCAAAATTTTTTTTTTATTATTTGGTAATAATTTCGGTTCATAATAGTAGGTTTCTTAAATTTTTTGCAACCTGTTCGTTGTTTTTTTTTATCTTACACTTTTGGGGATTTTAGGCGGCCTTAACGTTTTTGGCGTGGAGGCGGTACCAGCAAGGGGCGTCGACAGCATTCCAGTCATCCAGTTATGATCAGGACTTCGCCACCGGCGGAGTCCCTCCCTATGGATATCCTGGGACAGGCACACGTATGTTCTCTTTTCTTTTATTTCAAAGGTTTTTGGGAAATCGTGACTTGTTTTCAGAACAAAATGGTTTTGTTTTTGTTTTTTGTTTTTTTTGAACAAAGTTTTTGTTTTAAGCATAAGCAATTACCGTTAAATTCTATAAAATCTAATCTATCTCATCTGTGTGTGTTTCCTTAGTTTTTTTTCCATCATTTTTACTTGTTAGAAGTTAGAATACAGTTTATTAAAAACCATAGAGTACATAACCGCATAAATTGGTAACCAGCACGCTTTGTTGTGCGCTGATATAATTTATTCTAAAAAAACTCATTTTTCGTTAACGTAAAAATTACAACACAAGGAGGTCGACCCAAAGTGGACAAATTTCAAATCCGTTGGAGGACGGGGGGAGGTTTGTGTAAAAAAATTGTTATTTTTCTAGAATAAAACTACATTATATTGAATAAAATGTGTGAATTAGGTATAACAAGGGTATAAACTTTCGAATTTGTGTTAAAAATTTACGTTTTTGGAAGAAAATTTAAGATAAAAATGGTACCCAAAAACTTGGGGCCCTTCCCCTGACTTTTGAGAAAGGTAAGGATTTTTTAAGAGCCCCAAAATTTTAAAGCTGGGAATTGGTGGTGAGTAAGCCCCACCCTACCCGCACCCCTCCCCCCTCTTCTGATCTATGCTGCCGACACTAGGGATCGACCGGGGCCCCGGCTTACTAAGGCACTTTTTTTCTACCCCGGCCCCGGCACCTTAGCTGGCAAATCAACCGGGGCAAACCGGATAAGGACCCCTAAGAATACAAATTTTAAAGCACTTTTTACAATTTTAGACAGTGATAAATACATAAAATTTTATTTAAAAAGCTAATGTAATCGCTTTAATAAAAGGATATTCATTATTTATATTTTAGGATTTTATTAAAACTCTATTTTAACAAAATTCCTTATTGTAATCATGAGTCGTTTTTCTAAAAAATTGGATACTTCTTGAGCATTAAAAACCATTTTGTAGATTTTATTTAAAAGATTAAGGTTTGACAATAGAAGTACATTCATGAGGTCTACACAATAAATATTAGAGTTATTATAATATCATTGTTTTTATAAAAACTATATAACCCAAGAGAATTTTCGGCTATGTGTACAGAAATTTTTTTATCTAAATTTAAAGAAAAAGGGTTAAAATTCACTTACTCTTACTCGTATTTTTTCCTACAGATACTTAAATTAATTTAAATAAAATTTAAGTAATTTCAAAAAGTAGATTTCCTATGGGCTTGTGGTAAAATGAGTCTCAGAAGAAAGTTTTTTAAGCTGCTAACACACTAAACACCATTTACTTAGACTAAAAAACTTTTTGCTCCGTTGCACAATTACTTTTATTATAATTTTACTCTTGTTTTCGCTTAAAAATTAGGTCTTACTTTTACTTTACTTAAATAAAATTTCGACCGTTACTTTTATTTTTACTTTACTTAAATTAAAATATCACAAATTACTTTTACTCTTATTTTACTTAAATTAATTTTTTTTAAATTACTTTTACTTTTTTTGAAAATAATCAAAAATCATTATTTTTTACAACAGTAGTGTATACTAAATAAAATAATAATAGAAGGTTTAAAAGAATCGAAATATTGAAATATTCTGTGTTCTGCTTAAAAAAAGTTTTTCTACTTACACAAGAGCTTAAATTCTAAAATCTGACTATTAATTACCTGAAACAAATAATTTACAGAAAAAATTAGAATTTAAAAAAAAAACGAAAAAATTACAAATTCTGTAAAATTTTTAGCCTGCCCCGGCTCCGGCCAGGGCAAAATTTTCTACCCTGGCCCCGGCCCCGGCAAATCAAAATTTCCCGGCCCCGGCATCAGCAATAATTCTGCCCCGGTCGATCCCTAGCCGACACCCCTGGAAAAGCATGAATAGAGAAGAAATTTTGCAAGTTTTTTCGTACTGGACCCAACCTACAGCTGTGGTTAGTAAAATAAGATCGGAATACTAACAACAATTACAATAACCTCTAAAATAGAGGCTCCAGTACTAAAAATAAGATTTTTAGGGGTTGCCCTCAAAATTTTATCGAAAATTCTTCGGATACACCCCTCCCCAAGAAATAATCCGGGAGGCCGCCTACCATAAATGAACACGGTCAAAAAGCAAAGGGGGGTGTTTACCCCTAGGGCCTATTTCATAAAGATGTTTGTAAATTTTCACTTTACAAATCTCCGCCTGTTTTTTGTAAATTATATGATAGAGGATATAGACAGGGGGAATATTGATCGGTCAACGGAGATGAAATGACGTGGCTGCGACCAATCAGCGCAGAGCAATGTGCGGAAATGCTCTCCCTGGATTACAAGTCGAAAAACCTTTATCGTATATTTTACAAAAAATAGGCGGAGATTTGTAAAATGAGAACTTACAAAGGCTTTTATGAAAAGGACCCTGGTAAATGACATTTCAAAATCTAGGAGGGGTTGAAACCCCCCCTCTAGTTTACTAGAGGGTTCGACCCGGTGTGGAAGATTTTAAAACCTAGAGGGGGTCAGATGGGTTCCAATTTCCGAAGCAAAATACTTTTAAACAATTAAAGGTTAAAAACTATTAATAATAGTTTTTTATAAGATAATACTACATTTTATTGAATAATAAGCTATATTGAGGTATAAAAAGGGTGTAAAAACATGAATTTGTGTTAATTCACGTTATTGGAAGAAAATTTAGTATAAAAATACCTAAAATTTTCTCGAGAGGGGAGGGGGGCTCAGTTTTTAAAATCTAGAGGGGGGTCAGGAGTAAAAAATTGGAAAATTTTGGCGGGAGGGGGACCCTGGATTGTTTTAGGGGGGGCGCAAAATTTCGAGGATAAGGAGGGTGGACCCCACCCTACCCCCCCCCCTTGTTCATCTATGCCGCCTACCAGTGCAGTATAAACCTATATTTCCTTATATAAATTAAAATTATATTTTATGATATGATATTCTATTATAGCTGGAGGAACGGAATCTTACCAAGAACCCCCATTTACCGCTTCAAATGACTCCTCCGGTGCTCCTCAGTACAAACAACCTGCCTACTGAAAAAATTGCTAAGATTTGCACCACTTTGCTTTGGGTCAGATCTGGTTTCTAAGATAACCTTCTATAACAAACTAAACGTCGCTAAATATAAACTTAGCAGTTGTGGTACGTTGAAAGATAGTTGAATGTTTTGTAGTACTAAAATCGAAATCATTGCTATTCGGTGTTGCTGTCACTTTTATTATTTTTTATATTTTATGAATCGACGTTGTTTTATTTTTGTGTGAGATAATGATGGAAACCAACATTATATAATATTACGAACTGCTATTAAAACTTGAGGGGGTGAGAAGAAAAAATGCAATCGTCAAACCGTGTGAAATGGATCCGAAAATACAATCGGTATAACTTACTATGATGATGATTTTGTATTAAAGCTCGCAGCTTGTTCAAATTAAAAAAAAACTTGTGCTTTTTTCTATGCAATGTTACTTTTGCATATAATAATAAAATGGGAATGTTTTTGAAATTGAGATATAATAAAGATTAATTTAATTAAATACTAATAAAGACCAATGGTTGATAATATTGATTTAAATTTCAATCAATATGATGACAAAAAAAAAATTAATTTAGTACGATAAATTTGTATTGAAGGACGTTTGTATAAAAACCCTTAGTGGTTTTATTGAAACCTTTATGGTTATTTGAAAAAAAAACCGTTGGCAACAAATTTAATAACCGTTATTTTGTATTGTTATGTATTTGTAAAAGTAAATGTTGCCCAAATTATGTTTATTAGCATAATAAACTGTTCGTTATATATTTATTCTAGGTTTTTTTATGAATAAAAAATTAAATCTGGCTGACAATTAAAGATTTAACCCTATGGTGTACTATAGTGTTTTGTATTTTAATTTTTATTTTGTTTGCAGCGCTATTTATTAATTTATATTTTAATTTAAGACGGGATTGACAGAAAAGCAGCGATTATAGACACCTTGCACTGGAACTCGGTTTATACATGAAGTATGCAATATACATAAGTGTCATCATAATGGATAATTACCGTATTTTCTACTTATCTTTCGTAGTATGGAGATCATCCGATCAAATTTTCGCGCGCATTCGATCGACCAATTAAATATCCATTCTCCCATGGTGACGCTTATGTATATTGCATACTTCATGTATAAACCGAGTTCCAGTGCAAGATGCCTATATTAATTGCATTAAATAATAAAGTTAAAATTTCACCCAGGACAATCATTTATATCATATTTGCACAGAGCTGCTACTTCGTGATTTAGTGCATTTTTGCACTAAGGTTTGTACAAAAATCACATGCAGCGGATTAAAAAAAATTTTATTCAAAAATATTTCACTACTAAATAGGTTGATTTAGACGATTATTGTGATATCAATGTATAGTAAAGGCGAAATTCGATACTCTAAAAACTTATGTGTACAATCGAGCGTACCGTTACGTTAGCCATATATGCTTACCGTAAATTTTTTTCAGTCCATATCGGTGGCGTGCCCGAGGGGCCACCCCACCCCCCACCCCCCTCGAATTGCGCCAAAGCCAGAATTATCGCAATCGATCCTTTACGGTTATATTAATTGTTAAAAAACCAAAATTTTTCCCATTTCGCGGGTAGTTAAATTGATAATTTATTTTAGTTTTTTTTTATTTTAGTCGGCTAATGGATTAATAGTGATGGCATACATGTTAAAAGAACCTCTTTTTCCGCAGCGCATTCTTCCCTCCCCCAGATCCCTCATTTCTGGGGGCTGCTGCGCCAGATCCCTCTTCAGGATTCATGTTTCCCTCCAGGCCGCCCTTCCCCAAATAAAATCTTTAGCAACCTCGTTGAAAAAAATAAAATTATGTATGCTTCCTAAAAGATTATCCGCTATTCATTGGTGAGCACTTCAAGAACTTTCAGAAGTTTTATTGGTGTGTTTTTTTTTAAGTTAATGATGTGTATTATGTTATGTTACCGTATTTCATAACTCCCAGCAAATTTGTGTTACAATACTGTATGACATAGTCCCGAACAAAGTTATATGTTACGTTCTGAAAAAAAATTGTTGTGTTCTAAACGTGTAAATTGTGGAGATTGTAATACATGTAAACTATTTATATCATTCTAATGCATAAAAATAGATTCTATCAAAGTATTTTGGCAATATAATGTTGCAAATAAATTTAGAGCATTGGTATTTTTAGAAGTGCGCAGGACAAAATTACAAAATTTAATTATGCATTGCATTAACTGCGGGCCTGGGTATAAATTTTTAGGTTTTGTGTTTTTGAATGTTTGTTAATAAACCGTTTCATTCCGTATTTATTTCGGGTTAAATCTGGTGTGTTTTGTGGGATTTTGTTAGTAATGCTAACTTAAAACTGGTTATTAATTTTAACATGATGAATGGACATTAGTTGTAAGCCACCGCCAAATCTATTTTTAAATTTATTGATATTACAAATAATCCAAAGCCTTTTTTTGTTAAATAAACTTTAAAAATAAGAAAAATGGTACAAATATCAAATTTGAAAAGTTTTTTTGTTATTTTATTTTTTTTACTATTTGTATCACAACAAAATATTTAGAAGAATAACAAAAATTTGACGGAAAAATATCATAGAATACCTTCTAAATTCTGATATTTTTATGGCTTTTAATTATTGATGTTTGTCAGCAGAAACATGTCAAATAGCTTCTTACACTTGAAACAGTAACCTTGATTCGTGGTGGTCATGTTAATGCAAAAAATGAAATTTTTTCCTGAAAAAAATTAAATCTTATATTTTATTTGTTTGCGATGAAACCTCTTCTTGATGCTGGGGCAAATGATATGGGTTGATAAAAACAACAACTGCCCGCCGCCGTCATAGCTATATTAATTTATATATTTTCTTTTATATTTATTTGTAGTCAGTAATTTATTCTGGTGAACTCCCGTAATGAAAATCGTTTCAGATGTAATTCATGAAAATAAGAGCTAGAAATTTGTTAAGTTGTAAAAAAATTGTGAATTTAATGTAAATTGAAAATTTTTAAAATACATACAAAATAAAATTCGCTGCAGGATATATCAGTATCAACGAGCTAGCTGATTATGTATAAAAGAAAGTTGTACATTTTGTGAAAACATTATTTTATGATACTGTTCTTGTGATAGTGTGTAGTGTAGAAATAATTTACGCCATACTTATTTCAGTTTTTTTAGATTATAAAGTTTTATCCCGTAGATGTATTAATTGTTTTGAAAATAAATAAATATGGTTTTGTTTACAATTCATTAAAGAATGTCTCCGGATCTCCAGAGTTTAGTGTCTGTTTTTAGAGCTCTGGAGA
This sequence comes from Microlaimidae sp. YZB2_3, assembly GCA_030248175.1. Taxonomy (NCBI): domain Eukaryota; kingdom Metazoa; phylum Nematoda; class Chromadorea; order Desmodorida; family Microlaimidae; species Microlaimidae sp. YZB2_3. The sequence continues at coordinate 6,923 of JASAMX010017584.1, forward strand.
AACCCCCACAGTTCCGGAAATCCGTTTTATTTGTACTAATTTCTTTAATCATTCAAAAGTAAAGCCATAGAGTATTATTTTCGAAAATTCTTTGTGAACTGATTTTTTTCAAAACTTATTGAAAAAAAATTGGGCCAAAATGCGGATAGAATAATTTAAAACATAAAAATTAAATTAACTTGTTTAAATTAACTCGAAATAGCTCATTTAAGGAATTTTATCCCTGTGCTGCACTTCATTCGCTTCGAGCTCGTAGCTTTGTAGCATTAAATTTCAGGATAACAACATCACTTTTGCATACCTACAGTAATTATTCATAAATAATTTGACAAGAATTTAAGGCGAAACAGAAAAATAAGTACACATGTGCGACTTTTCTTAGTAAATTTTTCGTCAAAAAATAAGTGTTCAGTCGGAAAGTCTTTTGTGTTATATATATTCTTGCTAAAGTTCTGCATTTTGTTTAGAGAATGAAAAATGACTATGCTGTCAAATTAAAAGGTTCATGTTTACTGATATTTATAAACTCATGTTAGTTGAAACTGTTGGTTGTTTTTTTTGTTTTTTTTTTTCTTGAAAGAAATTGAAATTTAGTATGCCATTGTAACAGGCCTTTCCGAGCTTATTCAAAAGTGAGCTTGATTAAGAGTGTCGTTTTTTTATGAATCTCATGTTTGGTTATTGAAAACTTGTTCGAAGGTTCCGTTTTCTCTTCCGACCTTGCAAGTTTACCAAACCAATAAACGATAACCAATCGTGTGACGTTAAGGGTTTTCTAGGGAACTAAAATTTTTATGGAGGTGAGACCTCTTCTGGAGTCAGTGGAAAAAGATGTAATTACAAATCTGATTCAAGTTTTTTGAACCTACAAAAACTAAAGTTGATTATATACGACGTGTTTTTATGTATCATTTTTGTGGAAAAACACTACTAAAGGCAAACCCAACGTGGTTGCAACAGTTGTTCGTTGGATTAAGAAATGAACCTATTAAGTAACGATTCAAATCACGAGAATCTGACGTCACTTTATCAGCCAATTAGATTTGTTTTAATACAGAGTATTTGTTTGATAAAGTGACGTCAGATTTTTGTGATTTGAGTGGTTACTTAATGGGGGGCATTTTTCAATTCAACGAACTACTGTTGCAGCCACGTTGGGTTTACCTTTAACTCTGTGATTTTTTTTTGTTCAAAAACCGCTGCATATCCGCAGAAAGGATTCCGCGTTAGTGCTGCATTGTGTTAAAGTTCGCGTCCGAGGACGTAATATTATTTATTAGCTATCTAATGTTTTTAGCGGTAAGCAGATGAGCATCCTTTTTATGTTTTTTAGTGTACCCATATGGAAAAAATTACCTTGGCCATTGCTAAAGGCGGCTGGAAATTTTAGGATGGGGAGGTACATAAATCAACCAATATAATTGTTTCCTTTGCTTTCTGTGTATAGTACTTATTGCTTATTACAAAATATTGTATTTCGAAATAAATACCATGAGATAAATAAAGGCAAGATAAATACCCAGAAATATGTATGTATATACCATGGGAAGTGACCGCTGAGCGAAACGAAGCGGAAATTTTTTTTCCATTTTGAGGGTTGATTGTGATACCAAAACTATTTTTTAGTTTGCGCTATTATGATAATTATTATATTATGATTATGATAATTATTTATACGTTGAACTAATTACACAAAACTGTTGCATTTTTTTAGTCTGATGAAATGACAATTTAAAAAATTATACTCACAGCAATCTTTAATCTTTGACAAGCGCGAAATCGCCACTTTTTCAAATTTATAGTTGTTTCTAACACATACAAATATAACCTTCTAATTGAAAAAATGGTGATTTCGCGCTTGTCAAATATTGCTGTAAGTATAATTTTTTCAATTGTTATTTCATCAGATTAAAAAATGCAACAATGTTGTGTAATTAGTTCAACGTATAAATAAATTATTATCATATGGTAGAAATTTTTATTCAGTCAGCAGCTGGCCAAATCAAATACAAATTTTTTATGGTGCAAATAATGTCCATCTCAGACTAGTCAGCATTTTTTCTGTCTAAACACACGCCCGGGGGAAAATCGCCCCTTTTTTCTTCTTTATTTTTTTTAAAATAAAGCATTTTTCATAGCTAGTTTTTAATTGTTTAGTAAAAGAAATTGAACTTTTTTAGACGTATTATAAGTGCGCACTTTTTGGGAACCTATTGTCCTACCTCTTTTTTTTCTTAGTTTAAGCTATTTTAGCGGCCTAGGTTCTTAGGTAAGTTTTCATGATTAAAAAATTTCGCATTGCTTCAAATCAATAGGCAAAAACTCCAATATTGTTCTTAATAATAAAATTTGTTTTATTTTTAGTTTTGCAAACTTATCAAAGGAAAAGGCATTTAATTTACGATCACGACTTTTTTTTTCATTCTGCGACGGTAAACCACGACCGGGCAAACATGGTTGTTTTGCTAGATAGCTGAATCGACCAAAGTTACATTACAGAAATTCGCGCGTGCAAAGTGCATTTGCAACTCTCAAATCACCTTAATTTTTTGTTGCGAAACCGCGCAAAAACTAGTGGACGTACTTTAAACTAAACTGAACATCATACGGAACGGCCAATCAGCTGTGCGCCAACTATTGCCATGTAAATTAAATCACATGGTATTGAAATTATTCCTTATGTGACAAACTAGCTGTGGTTCTGGGCGAACCAGCAAGTATTTGAAAGGCTACCATTACCTTGTAATAAACAAAAATTTAATACAAAATTTAGTTTACATAAAGGCATAAAATCGATCAATAAGATTTTTTCACGCTTCGCGGCTAAATTAAATTTGCAGAAGGATAACTGATTTAGTTTCGGCCGTTAATTTTTTTTCACGATAAAAATTTGATTTGTATACATTTTGACTTTATTACTTTGTTGTATATAAGCTGCTCACATTTTTGTCGCTCCTAGCTGCTTTTATTTAAATATAATCAAATAAAAGTATCATAAAACAGCATCATAAAACAGTATCAAAATAAAAAGTTTTAAAAATCCACAATCAAAAAATTTTTAACAACAAAATTGAATGTTAACTAAACAATGCCTTGGAAACCTTATGAAAAAGTTATATAACATACCTTCCTACTCATATTTTATGGCACTGATCTAGAAAATCTGTGATTAAATTATTTTAAAATTGTATGATGTGGGATGATAACCAAACCAGATAAATTTGTGGCGTTATGACGTAAAAAAATGAATCAAAATACCAATTTTTTAAACCCCGTTTTTACAAAATATACAAAAATCAATAAAGTTGGACCGTTAAAAATTGGAATTTATCTTTAATATTAATTACTTTGATAAAAAATTGTTTGAAAATTGTATTTAATTCTTGATATTAAAAACCGTTTTAGCTCAAGCATTTAAGTTAGTTTTGTTGTTACATAGTCGATTCAAAATTGCAAGTCATCGAGATCAACTAGCTTTAATTTACCTATCATTAAAAACAGAATATAATTTTGAGGTTTTTTTTGCTAATTTCCAGTTCATTTATGGGAAAAATACTTTATTTTATTTTTTATAACACTCGAAGATGATGGCATAGAATTTATGAATTATCTTTAAATTTTTTTCAGAAAATAGTTTTATGTCGTAGTATTCGATATTACAATCACAAATATTTTATATTGTAAAATATTTCAGTTTTATTTTCAACCAAAACATAGGTCTCACACAAATAGTTGTTTATTTAAGAAGAAAGTCCATTGATGTCGCTGCTCCGGAATTTGCGAGTCTCGTAAAGCTAGAAGTTGGACTCCAAAAGCCCAGTCGGAACTTATAACAAAATGCAAGCGCGATACTTGTGATTAAAGTACCAACTGCCAAAATCGTCCCAACAATTATTCCGGCTAGACTGTAAGAATCTACAAAAATTAACTACATTTTAATATAGAAAAAAAATTTTTTAAAAGCCATAGCTAATAAGAAAAAAATGCTAAACTAAGCATCAGTGGTGTTGTACTAAAAACGTTCCATATGAACGCTTGGCCTCTTATATTGGCTCAAACGTTGTTTAGTGTTAAAAGCCCTAAAAAGTTAGCCAATAAAAATTTAGAATTAAAAAGCTTAATTCTTTTTTTATATTTTAGGTCCCTTATAAACCACGTGATTAACGTGAATCTTCTTTTAAAATTATGGTTAACCGCAGTAATTCAGTGTTTTATGTTTAGTGTTTTAATTCACGAACTTATTTCTCATGTTAAAGATAATTCAGATATAGATAATTCAAAAAACTATTACCGATTGTATATGGTAATGTTTTTATGAATTTATCAAATTAAATTAGATTAAAATGGTAAAAACCGCAACATTATAAAACAAATTGATATATGTTACAAAAGTGTTCACATAAGTTTTAAGGCAATACGCGACAAAACTTTATTTTAAAAAAGCAGAACAGAGGAAAAAAAATTTAAAAACTTTTTTCTTGTATCGGAAAAAATAAATTCACGGTGTAAGTTATCGTGTATGCAGTGTAGTTCATTTTACATCCATACAATACCTGCATTTACTACATTTGTTAGACTGCATAGCTCTAGCTAGCTGCAGAACACTCCTCGATCCCTAACTAAACAAACGAAGTAATCTAATCGTAAAGGTTGTTAGATCCATTAGTATTGTTAGGCATCAGGGATGCATTGAGCACCAGATTTTAATTGTAAGCTGAGCATTACTTAGTACTCACAGTTAAATTGTGAGCTTGAGCTAGAGTACTCACAATTAAATATATGTGAGTACCAATCGGTATTCAGCATTTGTGAGCCTGGCCATTTTTTTAAATATGCTTACGTATAGCATGGATTTTAGGAGAATCGAATAGCGTAAGCACAAGTGATTACTGTAGTCCCCAGAAATGGAGGTTATGAGTGGTATATATTTTTCAAAGGTCATATACCTTTTGTATAATTAAATTTAAATAAAAAAGACGTTTTGTAAAATGTGTAATATTGAAGTTTGACACTTTTAGTATTTTTTATCAATTTAGTTTTGTCAAATTGAATTTAGGATAAATGTTTATTTTTACAGCAATTTTAACTATTTTTTAAAAAATAAAAATATGCTTTAAAATAGAAAGATAGCAATTTTATGTAAGATAAAAGTCGGATAAGAAATAGAATAAAAAAATTAGAATAAATGCTTGTACTAATCATATTTTTAAAAATGGTAGTTTTATGAAGTTTTTGTAACAAATAGCATAACATGTCACATGAAACAAAATTGTTTAATTATTGATTTTCATTATTTACAGGGTGAAATTAAGTTTATTATTAAAAATTTATTTTAAAATTTATTAACTTTTTGCGCTAAAATGGTGTGAAATAAATAGATTAAAACATTAAAGAAGCACTGTCACAAAGCAGATGCCTATAACGCCCTGAATGGACTATTTCTTTAATACAATACCTATTTACCTCAAACTTAATATTTTGGCTTCTTCTGACCAATTACAATATTTATAAATTTCAATTTAATCGTTTCAGTACCAAAAAAAATTGTATGATCCAGCGTTATAGGAATTTGATTTGTGGCAGTGTTCCTTTAAGCAATGATATCTCGCGAACAAAGCAACCAATTTATGCGGAAATTCTATTATAGCATGTAAGAAGTAAAAAAATAGAAATATTTCCACTTATCGTTGTAATTTTTTTATGAATTGATACCTTTTGATTTTTTATAAAACTATTACCTTGTGCTCCAAAATCCTGTAATATTTTTCGTCGAAATATTATAAAGGCGAAAAATCGGGCATTCTTTTTTACCAAGCAAATTTTGATGCAAAAATTTATAAAAATAACCGAAATATTTTTATGTTTATTTTGAAATCTTGATTGAAAATTTTTACAAAGCCTTTTTTAAGATATGTGTTTTAGTAAAAATTGCGATTTTTTCCTTTAAAACGGTTGGTAAATTTTTAGCAAGAGAACAAAATGCTGAATTTAAGTCTTTTATAAATTTTTTTATTTAAACAAAAAAGTCAATTTTACTATTTTAAAATGTTTTTTTCGACAAAGTTTTAAGCAAAAAAAAACTCAAAAAATATAATAAAAAAATACCAGTCATGTTTGTTGAAGTTTTTTCGATTTCTCGGGTTCAAAAACAATGGGTAACAATGGAGGTTTTTTTCTTAGGAAAACACTCATATTTCGAGAAATAATTCATTAAGACCAAAATAAATCAGGGTGTTAAAATAAAGTTAAATATACAACGCCGTCTCTTTTTTTAAATATTTTTATAACAAAGCTTTTCGTAGCGAAGAAAACATTGTTACAAAATGCCCGAAAAATCTCTTTTTTAGCCTTTTTTAAATGGTCTAACAAAAAAAAGTTACCAATTTTTTAAGTGCAGAATAAAGTTTTGCCAAAAAAGTAGTCGAAATCAAAAACAAAAATTTTTTATTGCATTTTTGGTGATTTTCACACACAGCATAGTTTTTGTAGAAAATTTGGTGTTTTTTAAATGAAAGTGCAAAAGCAACACATAAAACCATGGGTAACATATGTAATTTATCAGAAAAATATAACCAATTATTTAAATTACCTTTTGAATAGTCATTAAAATGCCACATCATTTTTAGTTGTGTTATAATAGTGGCCTATTTTTCAGTAATTCTTTTGAATTAAAATGAATTTATTGATTTACGTGAATTTAGACAAATTTAGTTCTTCCATTATTAAATTAAAAAGATTCATTTTATAATAACTATCGTGAATTAACAGAAAATTATGACTTTAAAATAAAAATTCCATTTAAATGGATTGAAATTATTTTGTTATAAAGGCGTATTCTAACCAGGCTTTTTAATCAGGAGTTACACATCTTTGGTAAAGTGTGATAGTTTTTTTTTATTTTTTAAGGTCAAGCTCACAATTAAGCTAATTAGCTTGGGCTAATTGTGAGCTTGAGTTTGAGCCTGAGATTTATTGTGAGCTTGAGCTTGAGCTTAGTACTCACAATTTAACATATGTGAGTACCAATCGGTATTGAGCATTTGTGAGCAGCTCAATGCATCCCCAGGCATAAGCAATATGATAATTAATGTAGTTTTATTCAATTTAATTAATTAAAATGAAATTAACTTTATTAACCTGTAGCTGCGCTTGGCGTTGTTTTGCCTGGGAAGGCCGTTGTAACATTTTCTGTACTATGTATTGTGTTTGTCGATGATATATTACGTGACGTAAGGCTATTCGTGGTGGTTGAAGTGTTAGTTTGGCTCAAATAGGATGAAGTCTGAGTTTCTCTAGTTATTATCCCATCAGTTGTTGTAGTGGAAGATTTAGTATGTGCAATGGAAAAAGTATTTGATGGCGTTGTTGGCGTACTGGTTTTAGTAGTTGTTGTTGTTTTTGGCGTACTGATTGTACTTTTATCTGCTGGATAACGACACACGAACGGTAGTACGTCGGAATTAAACGCTGTATACCAAGCGCTTCCATTTTTAGCATTGGTTGTCATATAAACCCAATTCTTGCCGTTAGAAGTGTCGCTGTCTCCCCACCGAGTAAAACTGGGCTTATCTCCAGTCGGCCATATCCAAACCTCGGGCTATATTGAATAATTTAAATTGTTATCTGTAGGGTATCTGACTTAATTTCGGCCACCAATTTAAGGTGTTAGAAAATTGGCTTTTTTTTAAAACACAAAAGAACTAGCACAAAAGTGACTAAATGCATGTTGAATAAATTGTTTTTGCAAAAGTTTTTTATTTTTGTTATTCTGCATTATCAAGATTTTCATACAAAAAGTGATTTTTTTGTGATTTTCTTAATTTTTGCTTTGTTTTTAAACTGCATCAAATTTAAAACGAAGCACTATATAACCTTCAAATAACTTCTACTGTATTTAAGGCTCGAAATTGTAAATTTTCATGTTTTGATATTTTCTTAAAAATCACTTTGCAATGCGTTGCAAGTAAATGCGCATTTTAAGATTCCGTTAACTTCGGCCACCTTAAAATTTAGGTGAAAGGACTTGCTGTTTTTTGCTTTTTCAAATATCATCGTACTACCTTATTTATATAGAATTTCTTTGCTCGTTTGATTTTTTTGACGTTTTTTCAAAATACAGGTTATTAAAACTTGTTTTTTAAGATTTTGACATAAATATTTAAAGTCTTGCTAATAACTATTAAAATTTGCAAACGGGAAAAAATTAAGTTATATGTACCAAGAACAATACCTAAGGATAAATTTGCGACTTTTAAAAACTTTTATTGTTCGTTTTGGCAATAGTTATAACCAGTTTTTTTTCGGGTGGCCGAAGTTAATGGCACGCGCTTTAACTTCGGCCACTATTACAAAAAAGTTTAAAGCTCCACTTAATTTTAAGTCCAACAGAAATTTCAAAATTTGCCACTGGAATAACCAAAATAGCTGTAGTTTGATTTTTAGACCAAATCCTGGCTCGATTAGAAGAGCCACAAAAAATTGTATTCAATAATATGTTATGCTCTGTAGTGTGTAAATTTTTTATCGTGTATAAAAATCTACTAAGACATGAAATACCAAAAACCAAAGTTAGTTGCTTTCCGTCAACTATTGTATTTCACCAATAATTTTGAGCCATTTCAAAGATAAAAAAATTGCAAAAAATTGAAATTCAAAACCACTTATTTAGATGATTTTTTTGCAGAATAATTACCCTTAGACAGTCCCCAGACTATTAGCTTTCAGAAATACTGTTTTAGCCTAATCATGTTTATGGTTGAGAAGAGAGTCTCTTGCATTTTAAGTGAAAATGCGTTGTCCAGCCTAAAGATATCCATGGTAATATTTTCAAAATACATGGTATTCTGCCGCTTCATTGACCAAACATACCAATATATCAAACCAACCAATAAATTTAACTCAGTTCAATGACAAAAAAATTTTTTAACTTAAAAAATCTATAGGGTCACTCGTAACTAATAAAAATGCGTTGTCATTTGCAAAGATGATGATGTGTTTTTCCTAAGAAACCCGTAAAAACCGTTCAATTAGCCATGAATTTTATTTCGCAGACGGTTTGTTAAGCTAGGTAGGTCCATCGAAAAAGAAAAACCCATACAGAGGTGCAGCAGAAAGTAATACTGACTTACCATCATGGTGCTTTTATGCAAACCAATCCAAAATTTTGTAATTCCTTTAATATAAGCTTGAAATGCTAAATAAGAGAAAACCACCTGATTTTCTATCCAAACGAGATCAAAAGTACCAGCTCGACTATTTCTCTAAAACGAATCAAGCTAGTATCATTGTTAATATAAAATTATTTGTATCATTACAGGACATTACAGAATTTACTACTAATAAAAAGGGTGTTACAGTGTTGAGTGTCCTGAAAACTTTTTTGGAATATATTTTCAGAACATTAACATAAGTTTTCGAAGGAGAACAGCCGTTAGGATTAGACCGATCTACCTTCAAGAAGCTCAACAGTTTTTAAGATCTTCATGGAATGTTAATCTAGTTCTGAGTTTTCAAACGACGTTTAAAAAGCACACATCAGAAAATTTTTTAAACGTAGTTTTAAATTTTTACAACGGGACCTCAAAATTAAAAAAATTTAAAAAATTCTTAAGATTTTTTGCGTGATGTTAAAAATATAAATTTTTTTGTTTACAGTTTTGCAGTTTTGTAATAATTTGGCATTATCAGTTTTTGTAAAGAAATTTCTTTACAAAAACTGTTAATGCTAAATTTAACACTTCAAGATGTTGAATCTTAAACGGTGACTTTTACAAATAAAAAATAGTCTATAAAAATTTTAAAAAATCTACTGTTCCCATATTTTGTTATTATAACCATAGACAAATTTTACCTTTGTAGAATGATAACATTACCCACTGTCTTTAAAGCAGTTAAGCCAGTTGCACTGACCATTTCTTTTTTCGCGTTTCAGACACGCGTTTTGTCCTCAAAAATTGCTGAGGTTTAAATAAAATCAAGCAGTCTCTTTGATAGGAAACTTGCATAACATACCAGGTTCTCGCAGTACTCCTGCGCTTTGTCGAAAACGAGTCCGTCGTTATCAGTACAAAATTTGTAACAAGAACCTTTATAATATTCGCTGTCCGAGTCACATCTATTATCTAACTGTGGGGTTGGTGTAGGCAGGTTTGGGTCTTAAATAAAAAACTATAATAATACTATTTATTAGTACATAATTATGTATGATTATAATTACATAATTATGATATGATAATTTGTTATTAAACATTATTTATTAAAGCGCTCTCCGTATTTGTTTGACTAAAACAATCAACATTATTGAATTTTAAATGATAAATATTAATTTTCTGGTAAAATTAGGCATATACCGTATACCGTTGCATATTTCTTATTTCGTTTTAATCGAAGAAAAGCAAAAACGGAGTAAAGATTGGATTAGAATTAATAAGCCGTTAAATGCATGCGAGAAAAAAAAATGTTTAAAAGTTAAGTTTATTGAGATTTTTCAGCGTTAATTGGCTAAAATTGATTCTTACAGAATTTTCAATTCTGATTCCTGTTAGATGACTTGTTCCTTTAATACTAAAAACAAGGAGAAGTTTCTTAATTTTTTAATAAAACACATTAACACTGGAAATTAATAAATATAACTTAATTGTTGTTTAATTAATTTCAAATGGTCAGACGTAAATAAAATTAGTTTGGTTCAGCTGTATATAAACAAAAAATTCCATGCAATAAGCAGATTTTTCGTTCATACAAGTGTCATTAAAAAGTTTACTAAGTTAACTTTTAAACTTATACTTTTTGTTGAAGCGCCAATCATTTTTGTAATAGATAACTCACATTTATTAAAACCCTTAAAAATGAAATAGGGTAGTTTTGAGGCTGATTCATACTTCGTCCAAAGGACAATTTTAAACAAAGTAAAGTTGTCGTTTTGGACAATGTTACTTTGTCCAAAATTGTTCTTTGGACACTTTGGACGAAGTATAATAGCAAAAACAAAAAAAGTAATCCAGCCCTGCCTTTAGTCGATGTAATTTTTTTATTGGAAGTCTATTGACAGGGACCGTGGCTTTAGCAAAAAAAACTTTGCAAACCAACTCAAACCGAGATAACTTTTAAAAAATCCGCCAACGATATGCAGGTTAAGATCCTAGTTCATACATGGCATGGCAAGCTTAAAATCCGCACCAAGAGTACGACTTTAATAGAAGGATTTGGAGACGGAAGAGCCACGAGTACTAAAAAGCCACCGTTTTGAAACCTAAGAGCCGCACTTTTTGGGACCAAAAAGGTCACCTTAGAGCCAATGGAGAAAAGAAGAGAGATTAGGAGAAGAAAATGGCGGGACCTTTGAGCTGGGTACCAAAGAGCCCGAAAGAGAGAGACATAGTGACCAAAAATCCAAAGGGACAGAACTATTTAGAAATAACGTTTACATGCGTAAATCGACATTGTAAGAGGGACTAAAGAGCCAAACGTAAAGAAACTGTTTATAACTTTTATATATAAATTCAAATGTTTTAAGCTTTGATGTAGTTTTGTAATTATTTTTAAACTTTAATTTGTCACACATTTGTGACAAAATGTTATTTTCCATGCTTTAAAGTAACAATTTTTATTCTAATTAAGTAATATTTCTTTCTTCTTATGTGTAATACTAAAAGTGTTTCTCGACGACCGATAGAGTGACTACGTTTGGCTTTTTGATACTTCTTACGCTTACATATTTAAATATTAGCCCATAGAGACATCTTTGAGGTATTCAAATTTCTTAATTCGTCTATTTAGTTTATAAACCAAATTATAAGAAAAATAATTTTAGTAAAATCATGCATTCAACAGAAAAACTCATTGGCGTGTTTGTTAAGCTATGCCACGCAAAAAAGGTAATTTTCTCCAAAATTAAGGTTAGAAAAAATTACAAATTTTCAAACATTCAACAGAGTTAAAAGAGGGATGTTCCTAAGCTCCAACATCATGCTCCGGAGCTCCGACCATTTAAATCGAAAAGAGTTCCGGAGCTCTGGACTTTAAATGAGCGACTTTAAGCTTATTAAAGCTTGAAATACATTTAAAATTATTCTATTTGTATTTTTAGCGTTTTATATAAGTTTTGAAAAAAATTTACGAAAAAATTAACCTTTATTTTATTTGGCTAATAAAAAATACAATCAGTAAATCTATAGATCTATGAATTAATAAGAAAACGAATTATTCGTAAAAAAACATATAAACATTAAAATGATTAGAAAAAACTTAATAAAAATAAAATTTAATTCTAAAATTTATTGTAATGTGTTGCAATATATCAAACTTGTTAAAGTAATTAAAAAGAATAAAATATGTCTCCAAAGTTCCCTCTAATGTCTTTATTTAGAAAATTACGCCTTATAACGTTATTAAAAAACAAAACGCCGTCAAACGCTCTAAAATCCTTTTTTTCTGGCTCTTTGGTCCTAAAAAGTCATGCTCTTAAGTCCAACTCTCTGACCTCTTGGCTCTTTTGAGTTTTTCATGATTATCTCCCATTTGGCTCTTTTGTCCCTTTCGTTCTGGTTGCTTGGCTCTTAGGTCCCTTTTTTCCGGCTCTTTAGTACCTACCTCTAACGTCCCATGGCTCTTCTGGCCTGTTACCAATAGAAGAATCATGCGGATAACATAAAAAAGGAAAATTATTCTGTTAAATAATATTACTTCTGCACCTTGATTCTGAACGCAGACAAATGGACGTGCGTGATCGTTGCAGGTTGTATCGTTTGTCCATTTACCGAATTGATTCTCTTCGGTGTTCATGTAAAAACATCTATCTATGCTACCTCCAGGAATAGGAGCGTTTGTGGTACTGGCGTCCGGAAGGCCACTACGCTCTCTGTGTTGGAAAGCCTAAAATAAGATACAAATATACTCATTCATTTCCCAATTCCACTTTATTTACTCATTTTTCTTATTCCAAGTATATAATTATATAAGATATATACAAAATACAATTAGCACTTTTTACTAATTTTTATGATAAAGTTTAGTGCAGATTAGCCCAGTTTTTGTTCGTCTGGGTAAAGTTTGCTGATTGCGTCTTTGGTCAATAATCAAGGTAATACTTTTAGTTAAAGTTACGTTCTATATAATTTTGAAGCCAAAATTGCGAAATATTGACTGAATTCCTGCATATTTGTGTAAACCAGGTAAATTTCCGGTCTATTTTTGCAGAAGATTTCGTTTTTACGAAACTCAATCCATTTCAACATTGCGACGTACCGCACCTATTAAGTTCAGAAGATCACCTATTTTTTGGTCTTTTCAAAAAAAAAATTAAAATTAAAAGCAAAATTTCAAACAAAAAAATTAAAAGCATCGGAATTGTTAAATGACTTTCTGAATTTGTTTATTTCAATTGAAATTGCGAACATTTTGCTACATATTTAAGTATTTTAATTCAATTTAATTCATGTAATTTAATTTAATTTAATTCAAATATTTTAAGTAAATATTTAAAGTAATTTTGTATTATACAGTGCGTTATTTATTTTAACATATATTTCGCAGATCTGCGATCCTACGCAGGCAAGAATATTGAAAAAACCTCGGTAGAAGAATTGTCGAAGTTAGTGAATGTGCGAAGTGACTGATCGATCCACATGTATACCAAAGCTTTACCATCATAGCTAAAGTCGTGACCGAAATAACCTATCCAAGGGCTTTGGGAATCCGGAGTCAGGAGTGACGTAACCAAATCTAAAAAATATTTTTTTTTTAATGTAAAAAGGTTTATTTTTGTACAGCAAAAACATTAAGGGCTGGTTCAAACCGGAGTGACAGCTGACAAAAGACGCGTATCCGCGTGAGTTTACATCATTACATTTTCATTGTTGCTGTGGTGTGAACGGTGTGTGCTATGTGTGACTTGTCAGCTGCCACTCCGGTGTGAACCAGTTTTTAAAGTTTGTATCATGAAATTATAGATAAAAATGACAAAAAATCAAGTGCCAACCAATTTAACTCTAGTTTATTTATTTTATTTTAATGGACGGTTTCGCCCATCTAATTTAAGTGTGCTGAACTATCGGAAATAAAATGAAGGCTTGATAAATGTCATTACTATATCTTATTTAATTGATTATTGCTGTTTAACTTTTAAAAAAATCTATGTTGCAGCAATTTACCGGGATAAAATGCTTGCCAATAATTATTGTTAACAACAGTAGGGCCGATGCAGATACACGTGCATCTATTTATTATTAATGGTTCACAATTTTGTAAAACTAGCTTTCAATAAAATTATTATAACTCCTTCAAATAGCGAGGTGTGTGTCGTAACTAAATATGTCACAACCCAAAGTAAAAGCGTAAATCACAGATGTTGGCGAATTTACTAGCCAAACAATTTGCCCTTTATACGCATTTAATCTCTAAACTTCCAAAGTTATCTTTAGTATGCTACACCACACAAATTTTGAGAAGAATTTTTTATTAAAAAATAAAAAAAAATATCGAGAAAAAATTAAGAGTGTTGTTACATTGTTCCATAATGTTCCGGATGGACACCAAATTTCCATCTTTGCGACAAACTTCACTTCGACATAAGTATTCAGAAAACGTATAATTGTAGGATTCATCAAACAACTTGTAACAGCGGGTTTCTAAAAATGTTAAATGCCCTGAGGTAAAGACTGAAACTTTTTGGGTTAAGTATGTAGAACAGCAAAAACCGGAATTATTATCTATCACTAATATGTCACTCATGGCACGGGGTCTTTAGAGCCTCAAGCAGAGAACTTGGAGCCATCGAAAATTTTTGGGAAAGTAGAGCCACGAACAATGGAAACTTAGAGCCTTTAGGAAAAAAATTGATTAGATTTAGAATTCGCTTAGGCTTAAGTAAATGTTTTAGCGATTTTTCTTTTGGCCCCAAGTTCCCATCTTTAGGGTCCAAGTTCCCCCCTTAGGACTCCGAATTACCTATTCTTGGCTCCAAGTTCCAAAGGCTCCATCGACCCTAAATATCACTCACGAAATTGAATTATGAATCAATTAACGGTAGCATAAACAGGTTATCATGCAGATGCAGTTCGATGTCATCATTGCGAACCATCAATATCGTTGTACCGTCCTTGAAAATAAATTTATTTTTGACAACCGTCTGTCATACAGTGATAATTTACATAACTGTTTTTGTAGATTTCACTAATACACTATTGTGAAAAATAACAACAAAGTATATTGATAGTACCATATTATGAGTGTCGTTTTTTTTGTTTACTACATAAATGTTGGATTGAATAATCCCCGTTTTACCAATGAAGCTTCTCTCCAAGCATTAACTACACAAGTATTTTAACGAAATATAATGTTTGCATACAAAACATTACTTCAAAAATAAGTTTAGTGAAAACTGTATTTTTATAGTGCTGTGTGAAATTTTGATACGAAACACCCACTTTTGGTACAAAACAACTAAAGTTTTGGCACCTTGGAACCAAACTTTTTAGAACAAAACCCACAAAAAGACCATTAAAACCGATATATTTCCGTTGCAGTAATTCGCATTACCCAAAGTTCTGGGTATTAATCGCCGCATGGTAATGGTATTTTTTTATACCGTAAAAACATTATTGCCACCTTGTTTTACCCATAAATATGGATTATGGGCACACTCACATCCTAAAGCAATCTTTTTTTCACATTTCTACTTATTAAAATTTTTCAAAAAATGTACACAAAAAATTAAATAAAATAAGGAAGCATTGTAATGCTTCCTTAAGTACATACCAAAAAGAGTCCACCCATTTGGGCAATAGCCTTTGATAGGAGTAATTGGTGGATATGTTGTGGGTACAAAACCAGATTTCGGTTTTTTACATATAAAGCCGTGAGGTTGGTCACATCTCTGATCATTCCATTTCCCTATATTAATTAAAAGTTCGTATTAAAAATATTACAGACATATTTTCAACTAAAATCCATACCCATACAATCTACTCACACACAACACACGTACGTGTCTACTTAGAAACACACACGCACGGTCGCGTGTACGCACACACAATGTGGCGGGCACATAAGACACAGATTCGTTTTTTCAAAAAAAAAATTCTAAGCTCAACGGCAATGTAGAAGCACTCTAGCTGTATTTTTAACCAACCAGGCCGCGCAGATTATATTAAAAAATTAAATAAAAAATACAATAAGGACATTTTCGTTATTGTTTTTTTAATTAATTTTATATAATTTGCGCGGCGGCAGTTGGTTAAAATACCGCTCTGTGACAGTGCCGTTGAGCTTAGAATTTTTTTTAGAAAAAACGAATCTGTGTCTTATGTGCCCGCCACATTGTGTGTGCGTACACGCGTCCGTGCGTGTGTGTTTCTAAGTAGACACGTACGCGTGTTGTGTGTGAGTAGATTGTATGGGTATGGATTTTAGTTGAAAATATATCTGTATAATATTTTTAATACGAATTTTTAATTAATATAGGGAAATGGAATGATCAGAGATGTGACCAACCTCACGGCTTTATATGTAAAAAACCGAAATCTGGATTTGTACCCACAACATATCCACCAATTACTCCTATCAAAGGCTATTGCCCAAATGGGTGGACTCTTTTTGGTATGTACTTAAGGAAGCATTACAATGCTTCCTTATTTTATTTAATTTTTTGTGTACATTTTTTGAAAAATTTTAATAAGTAGAAATGTGAAAAAAGATTGATTTAGGATGTGAGTGTGCCCATAATCCATATTTATGGGTAAAACAAGGTGGCAATAATGTTTTTACGGTATAAAAAATACCATTACCATGCGGCGATTAATACCCAGAACTTTGGGTAATGCGAATTACTGCAACGGAAATATATCGGTTTTAATGGTCTTTTTGTGGGTTTTGTTCTAAAAAGTTTGGTTCCAAGGTGCCAAAACTTTAGTTGTTTTGTACCAAAAGTGGGTGTTTCGTATCAAAATTTCACACAGCACTATAACAATACAGTTTTCACTAAACTTATTTTTGAAGTAATGTTTTGTATGCAAACATTATATTTCGTTAAAATACTTGTGTAGTTAATGCTTGGAGGGAAGCTTCATTGGTAAAACGGGGATTATTCAATCCAACATTTATGTAGTAAACAAAAAAACGACACTCATAATATGGTACTATCAATATACTTTGTTGTTATTTTTCACAATAGTGTATTAGTGAAATCTACAAAAACAGTCATGTAAATTATCACTGTATGACAGACGGTTGTCAAAAATAAATTTATTTTCAAGGACGGTACAACGATATTGATGGTTCGCAATGATGACATCGAACTGCATCTGCATGATAACCTGTTTATGCTACCGTTAATTGATTCATAAATCAATTTCGTGAGTGATATTTAGGGTCGATGGAGCCTTTGGAACTTGGAGCCAAGAATAGGTAATTCGGAGTCCTAAGGGGGGAACTTGGACCCTAAAGATGGGAACTTGGGGCCAAAAGTAAAAATCGCTAAAACATTTACTTAAGCCTAAGCGAATTCTAAATCTAATCAATTTTTTTCCTAAAGGCTCTAAGTTTCCATTGTTCGTGGCTCCAAGTTCCCAAAAATTTTCGATGGCTCCAAGTTCTCTGCTTGAGGCTCTAAAGACCCCGTGCCATGAGTGACATATTAGTGATAGATAATAATTCCGGTTTTTGCTGTTCTACATACTTAACCCAAAAAGTTTCAGTCTTTACCTCAGGGCATTTAACATTTTTAGAAACCCGCTGTTACAAGTTGTTTGATGAATCCTACAATTATACGTTTTCTGAATACTTATGTCGAAGTGAAGTTTGTCGCAAAGATGGAAATTTGGTGTCCATCCGGAACATTATGGAACAATGTAACAACACTCTTAATTTTTTCTCGATATTTTTTTTATTTATTTTAATTTTTTTTTTGAAAAGACCAAAAAATAGGTGATCTTCTGAACTTAATAGGTGCGGTACGTCGCAATGTTGAAATGGATTGAGTTTCGTAAAAACGAAATCTTCTGCAAAAATAGACCGGAAATTTACCTGGTTTACAGAAATATGCAGGAATTCAGTCAATATTTCGCAATTTTGGCTTCAAAATTATATAGAACGTAACTTTAACTAAAAGTATTACCTTGATTATTGACCAAAGACGCAATCAGCAAACTTTACCCAGACGAACAAAAACTGGGCTAATCTGCACTAAACTTTATCATAAAAATTAGTAAAAAGTGCTAATTGTATTTTGTATATATCTTATATAATTATATACTTGGAATAAGAAAAATGAGTAAATAAAGTGGAATTGGGAAATGAATGAGTATATTTGTATCTTATTTTAGGCTTTCCAACACAGAGAGCGTAGTGGCCTTCCGGACGCCAGTACCACAAACGCTCCTATTCCTGGAGGTAGCATAGATAGATGTTTTTACATGAACACCGAAGAGAATCAATTCGGTAAATGGACAAACGATACAACCTGCAACGATCACGCACGTCCATTTGTCTGCGTTCAGAATCAAGGTGCAGAAGTAATATTATTTAACAGAATAATTTTCCTTTTTTATGTTATCCGCATGATTCTTCTATTGGTAACAGGCCAGAAGAGCCATGGGACGTTAGAGGTAGGTACTAAAGAGCCGGAAAAAAGGGACCTAAGAGCCAAGCAACCAGAACGAAAGGGACAAAAGAGCCAAATGGGAGATAATCATGAAAAACTCAAAAGAGCCAAGAGGTCAGAGAGTTGGACTTAAGAGCATGACTTTTTAGGACCAAAGAGCCAGAAAAAAAGGATTTTAGAGCGTTTGACGGCGTTTTGTTTTTTAATAACGTTATAAGGCGTAATTTTCTAAATAAAGACATTAGAGGGAACTTTGGAGACATATTTTATTCTTTTTAATTACTTTAACAAGTTTGATATATTGCAACACATTTCAATAAATTTTAGAATTTTTGCCTAATACACTGTCCGAATTATTTATTTTGTTTTGCTTCCTGCTCGAAGTGTGTACGATATTAATCATATTGTTATATATTAAATGTCCGCCAATTTTTATTCCTTATTTTTGACCTAAAAATTTTTTGGGGGTAGACCCACCGGGGCTAAGGGGGGCCAAACACGAATGCCGAATATTTTTTTCAAAATTCATCAAAAATGTAAAATTTATCACATATGACGATTTTTGATATATTGTTTGTGTAAAAAACCTAATATTAAGCTTACAATAAGCTGTCAAAAATGACGAATTTAAAATTTGGAAGCATTCCAAGCCTGTATGCTGGCAGCAGCAAGCCTTTAAATTGAAAACTTTTTAAAAAAAATAAGCCTTAAAAGTTTATTTTTTCGAATTTCCAGGTTATTTTGTTAGAAAAACATATTTTTAAAGTTAAAATTCAGCTACAAAATTGCCAAATATCGCAGCTAAAAAACGCTCTTTTTTAAGTGTTTTCTTACTTGCAAATATGTTTCCCCGTTTGTCAACACAAAAACAAATTTCTAATAACTATGTCTCTCAACTTTTGCCATTATCCAAATGTAATTTTTTTAAATTAATGCTATTTTTCGTGTAAAAATGTTTGAATCCGCGATTTGGTCTGAATTGCGTCATTTTAATTGCGGAAGAGCCAATAAAAATCATCAAATTGTGACGACCCAAAGTAGAAGCGAAAATAACCAGGCGCTGAAAAATTTAGACAGCCAAATTTATTGAAAAATTTGGCCGATACAGGAATTGAACCCGTAACCTCCAAAGTCGACTCTGGCGTGCTATCCATTACACTATAGGCCGGAAAAGGAAAGAGGAAAGATAATCGCCTTTTATTAACGCTTGCACTTTGAGTTTTCACGGAAGGGACACAATGTGTCACAAAATATAACGTAATAACAAAATGACGTAAAAAAGCATTTTGGAATTTTAACAAAAATTTATGTTGCGTTTTCATGGAGTTATTTGGACCATTTTCTAATATTTTTAATCAAAATAAATTTAAAAAATTTAAAACTAATTTAGAGTTTATTATTCTTGTAAAACTTTTTGATTTAAAGGTTTGCTGCTGCCAGCATACGGACTTGGAATCCTTTCAAATTTTAAATTCGTCATTTTTGACAGCTTATTGTAAGCTTAATATTAGGTTTTTTTACACAAATGATATATCAAAATTTGTCATATGTGATAAATTTCACATTTTTGATGGTTTTCTTTTGTTTTTTTTTTGGGACCTGATTGTTTCATCCCATCGGCTGTAGTGATGACGTCATCGGAAAACATTTTTTCCTAACCTTTTCAAAAGATAGCCAAGAGTCTGCGCTATGCTCCCATATATTTAGAAATATTTTTCAGCTTGTGATATATAACCTTGCATAACTTAACGACTAGGGGTACTTTAATTAGGCGTTTATAATTTAACTTAGTTTACAATAACGTTTTAAAAAAACTATAATTTATTTTTTAAGTTGATAACATTGAACCTAACGCGAAACATATAAAGCAAGGCACTTTAAAATGTTTATAGTGTATTGACTAAATATATTTACACCGGTTTGTTCAATTCAGGGTCCTTTTTATATATTTATTATAATACCGTCTTGTTTGTACTCATATTAAAGCTTTTGACACCTTGATCTCAAAAATGTAAATTTAAACTCGATTCACCTAATGGTTACCATTTTTACAACCCATAATGTACCCGCAAAAATTTTTAGGGGGTCATTTTTATATATTTATTGTAATACCGTCTTGTTTGTACTCATTTTAAAGCTTTTGGCAAGCTGATCTCAAAAATATAAATTTAAACTCATTTCACCCAATGGTTACTAGTTTTACAACCCCTAATGGTGGTACCCCCTAATGGTGGTACGAGGCCTTTAGAGCCGTAAATAGGGAACTTGGAGCCGCCGGAAAAAATTTTTGGTGCATTGAGTTTAAATTAATATTTTGAAATCAGCGTGTCGGTACGGGGTCTTTAGAGCCGCAAGTAGGGAACTTGGAGCCGCCGGAAAAAATTTTTATCTTTTTTTAGGCTTTGCTTAGGCTTAGGAATAGGTTTCAGCGATGTTTATTTTTGGCTCCAAGTTCCCTCGGCTCCATCGACCCTAAACCCAGCGTGTCGAAAGCTTTAATATGAGTATAAACAGGATGGTATTACAAAAATATATAAAAAATGACCCCCTAAAAGTTTTTGGGGGTATCTACATTAGGGGTTGTAAAAATGGTAACCATTGGGTGAATCTACTTGAAATTTATATTTTCTAAATCAGCGTGTCGAAAGCTTTAATATGACTACAAACAAGACGGTATAACAATAAATATATAAAAATGACCCCCTAAAAATTTTTGGTGGTTTATAGAGCTTATGCGTTGGTTTAAATTTCAATATTTTTGTATTTCACTAAGTATTTCTAATAATTTTTTAAAAATTATTTTTCATTTTTTCTTCACATTAATTATTGTAATTGTTAAAACTATAATGAATAATTTATCAGGTTTATATTACGACAATCATATAATCAACCTGCTGAAAACATTAAAAAATAAAGAAATTTAAATTCTTAACTCCATACAACATAACTAATTGCCATCATAACTTAATTTTTAATCTGTCGAACTCTAAAAACCAAAAGCTTCTAAAATAAACTTTCTTCGATCACTAAAAGCATAAAAAATTTTTGCCAGAATTAAACCAAATGAATTTAACAAAAATATTACTAATTGATAGACGAAATTATTTTCATCCTCGTCATTAATGTTAACCAAGTGAGCATTTTCTTCTTGACATTTTTGTTCAGCTTCCACCCATGGTTTTCGCATTGTTTTAGGGTCCCACGAGTAAACCGGAGCGTACATTTTGTAACAGTGCCGAAAATAACCGCACCATCCTTCTGGACATGTGCCGGGAAATGCAGTAGGAGTTTCTGGACAAGTTCCTTCTTGTCCCCCGTCAACCAAACTTTTTGAGGAAACTGTAAAACTTATAAAATTAACTCTTACCCAAAAATGCGCACTGGTAAATAAAAATTCATTCAGAGTACGTAAGAACTAAGAATCTATCGGGTTGTATAAAAGTTATAGAAATTGTTTGGGAGTCTAGTTAGACACTAATAATAATTTTCAATTTTCGCCTAAATTAACAAATATAAAAAAATGACTGAAATGATCATGTGTGGCGCGAATAGCGCCACAGGGCGATGTAGCCCTGCGGCGCTGCGCCAACCATTATTAGAGTAGAAAACATTAATTTTTATTTCAAAAAATATATAATTGCATTGGTTGTACAGAAGTGCTACACGGTGATTTAGCCCCACTACACCGCGCAAATTATAATTTAACAACGTCGGTAAATTTTGTAATTTATGTTCTTCTTCTATTTATTATTAATATTTTCTAAACGCTTATATCTAAAAACCAACATTCCTCCGTCTTTACTGATTGATCAGAAATAAACATCGTTTTTTCAAAATGGGTGGAAAATCGCCAATAATTATATTAGAGCCACTTTTTTATTGTCCTAATTTAAATTGTTGACAACAAAGTTTAAATTCATTTTAAAAACGGAACACTATTATGTTATGTTATTGCTTAAGTAAAACTCTAATTTTTTACATTTAATTTAAAAATTCAATTTATCAATCATAAAAAGAATTAAGAATCTCAACAAAGTTTTTCACATTGTAATATAAACGACAAATACGTGTTCTATTGATAATAATAAAACTGTTAATAAAGTATATCCCCGCAATGGAATTATTGTAGACATTATGCAGCTAAAATTTAAATTATTAAAAATAGGTTATTTTTTAAATTCAATTCAAAAACGTGGTAGACTAGCCTTAAAAAATGCTCTGAGAGTAGAGCAGGAAAAAGAGACGATTTCTCCTCAGTTGTATGTTTAGACAGAAAAGATGTGGACTAGTCCGAGATGGACTGTATGTCAACCAAAGGAAATTTGGATTTGGTTTGGCCAGCTGCCCACTGAAAAAATTCTACCGTATAATAATCATTTGTTTACACGTTGAGCTAATTACACAGCACTGTTGCATATTTTTTTTAGTTTGATGAAATGTCAACCGAAAAAATCATACTCACAGCAATCTCTCACAAGCACGAAATCGCCACTTTTTAAAATTTATAGTTGTTTTTTACACATATAAACATAACTTTCTAATTGAAAAAGTGGCGATTGTCAAAGATTGTTGTGAGTATGATTTTTCCAGTTGACATCTCATCAGACTAAAAAAAATGTAACAGTGCTTTGTAATTAGCTCAACGTGTAAATAAATCATTATCATAGTTTAGAATCTTTTACAGTGAGCAGCTGGCCAAACCAAACGCAAATTTCCTATGTTAACGTAGAGTTCATATCAGATTAGTGCATATCTTTTCTGTCTAAACATACGCCCGAGGAGAAATCGCCCTTTTTCCTGCTCTACTCTTACAGCTTTTTTCAAGGCTAGTTTAGTCTTTTTAGAACCTGTGTTTTTTCGTTAACTTTTGCCAGAAAGTCAATGTTGATGTTTCCATGTAAACATATGACACAAAAAATACAAAGACTAAAGGTAAACCCAACGTGGCTGCAACAGTTGGATTAAAAGATGCCCCCCATTAAGTAACCATTCAAATAAAGAGAATCTGACGTCACTTTATCAACCAAATACTCCCTATTAAATCGAATCTAATTGGCTGATAAAGTGACGTCAGATTATCGCTATTTGAATGGTTACTTAGTGGGGGACATTTTTTAATCCAACGAACAACTGTTGCAACCACGTTGCTTTTACCTTTAAGCCTAAACTTTTTCAGGCTAAAGTTAAGGGCGTTACCGCTTTCTGTCAAAGAAAAAAAAGAATAAAAATTTGCCGTTTATGTAACCAATCAATAATAATAACCGTGGTATTCTTTGTTTGACCATCTTTTTAAAGCTCTATAACATTATATTTGTGACTATAATAAAAACTCTTATAGTGTTGAACTTATAATGCTTTCGTAGTGTTTTAATAATCTGCCATAGACTTACTTTGAAGGAAGAAAGACAACCAAAGAATAACTTGCTGCAAACTTAAGCCCAACATCTTTGTCACCATTTTATATGCATTTCTGTCAATGCGAATTCCCTGCAAAATTTATCTAGGTATAACTTTATTAAGAAATATGGTCCATAAAATAATGATGTGTATTAAAATTATTTTGATTAAGCATATCTTGCCAAGTGGGATTTAATTTAAAATTTTTTAATTGAAGATATTTTTTGTACAAACTATACTTTTTTTCAATACATACATAATTACTTTTGTAAATGAAATTTACTAAACTTATATGGCTGACCTTGTAAAACTTACGTTAAAATATCATGCTCTTGCTCCTGGGCTTCAGGCATTTAAATCTGAAGGAACTTCGAAGCAGCAGAAGTTATAATCTTTATATGAATATTATTTGTAAGCTTATTTAATCTTAAATTATAAACTATTTTTTTCTAAAAAATACATAGAAACAACTAATAACAAAAAGTGTGAAATAATAAAAACTGTACTAAATGTATAAAACGTACTAACACTATAAAACCAGAAAAGAAACATTTTTAAATAATGGCTGCATTAATTTATACTTTAGGATGGAACCCCATTTTTAAAAGTTGAGTTTTTTTGGTACAAATTTTAAAGTAAACATTATATTTTTAATTAAATTCTAAGTATTTATTGTAAAAGCAAACGAAACGTGGGTGGCTTACTGGTTTAATTGTTCAGAAAAAGCAAAAAAGTTGAATTGTTTAGATGGGCAATGTGGTCACCAATCAAATAAAAACTATTTAGCGTCATTTATATCAGCCAATCAAAAGTCATTAAAGATATATTCTATCAGGGTGAAAATAGATGAGTGGTAAAGTAACCACTCGTTTTTTAAAAAAATATCACGTGCAGAGAAACACATGACGCAACTAAATAATAATTGGTTAACCGCTGAAAACTTTTTTTTTTAATTTTTCCCGCTCACAAGTTTATTGTTTACTTCTTCCTGGCGGAGAGTGGTTACGCCCTTAATTTCAGCCTGGAAGACTTTAGCTTTAGTTTAGAAGTTGAACAAAAATTTATTAGTATAAAATGACACCATAGTGCTTTATTTTGATTGGTTTCTACATACCCTACCTCTATTTTAATTTCCTAAACAAAGAAACCAGCCACGTCTGGTTTACCTTTAGATAAACCAAACATCAATGACATTATTATATTATGCAAAAAAAACCACGGCTGCTAACCACAGAAACAAAATCATAATTTAACTAGTAAAGGGTTCATTCTAAAATGGACCACTACATATATCAACAATTTTTTAATAGTCGCGTAGCAGCTACGCCTGCATTAACTTGTAAAAAATTTTGGCTTAAAAATCGGTGCAAAAATACATTGAATAACAAAAATATTAAACGATTATTTCAAAAATTCAGGCATAATAAACGATTATCAACCGATTTTCAATTATTAATTAATATTCCAACCGATTCGCTCCTTGAAAATATGAACACTCCAATTTGTTGCAAGGCCAAATTTGTACCTCTGTTTTGAATGGACATGTGGATTTGTAAAATAATTTTCAAACTATGCAATCAAAATAGTTTTAATGGTAAATTACGTTTGCAATCGATTTTATTGATACGGTAGTCTTAACTGAAATATTTTAAAGCTGCAAATTAAATCAAACAAATCTAAAAATTAATAACATAGTAATCATAGTAGATTGTTATTACCAAAGTTATCTAAAATTTTTTAATAATATATTGATCATAATTATATGCAAGTTTGATTCTAACTTCTTCTTAATAATCGACCAAACAAATTTAGGATGGATTTAAACGCTAGATGTCTGGAGAATTGTACATGCTGAGCCAAACATCTTTTAACAATGATAGCCAGAAGTATGTCACACTGCAACCGATAAATCACTTTTAAAAATAATTTGCATTCAGCGTGTTTTAATTTGTATTCACCATCTGCAAACACCATTAAACTGAAAATTTCACACGTTGTATGCAAATTATTTTTTGTATGAGATTCATCGATGGGCCCCGGGCAGGGTTATGCAGGGAAAATATCGCTCCTCGCTTCAAAGAGACAAAAATTTTTATATTTCATTGTTTAAAAGTTGACTAGAACTTGGAATGCATAGTCTATGATCCAATTTTTATAAGCATCCGTTAAAAATTGCATTTGATTAAACAGAAATGAAAAGTGTGACAAACAAATAAACATATAAACAAACAAACAAAATTAGTGTGGTTTTGTAAGTAGACATTTAATACAAACTGAAAATAATTTAAAAACATTTTTTTAATTTTATTGTTTTTAAGACGCCAGTAATGTGCAATAAAGTTGCTTTAAAGTTTTATTAATAAAGAAGAAATACAAACATTACAAAATAGTTTACAACAAGTCTTTATTTGACACAAGTAAAAAACTATGAGCGTGTAGCTTTAAAATGTTATCGATTTTAAAGGTTATGCAAATGCTTTTGAGCAGTGTCGGATTACATTTTATTACACTTTAGTAAGGTAGGCGCTATTGATTGTAAAATTTGAGATGACAAAATTTTTTATGTGTTACAGGTTCAGTTCGGTTTGGTTCGGTTTTAATTAGTTTAAAAAATGGCGGTATACTAATTCTTAGTTTGAAATATCAATAACCTTGATTTAAGGTTGTGTGATCCTAAAAATTAACCTTTCACTAAACCAAACTTAACGAAAGTATGGAATACTTGTTTTGTCATACATGTAAGATGCTCATATGTTACATACTCAAATGTTTCACTCTTTTTATACTTTTACAAAACTACCGGTCTAAAGTTTAAGCTTTAAAACAAAAATTACGCAAAAAATGCAAGAAAAAAGTAAGGTTAATAATTTTCATTCTATAATTAACTAAATATATAACACAAAATCTCTTTAAAAATATGAAACTACGTGTACTGCACTGCTATAAAAATACGTTAAGACTCTAATTTGCAATGCTTTAATTAGGATTAACGCTTTAATTTTCCTAACTAGAACGTGGTCTAATTAGAATATTTGATTCATAAACAAATGCTCACTTCAATTGTATGAACTGCAGTCCAGAACTTAAGTGTGAAATGAATACTGGGTCTTCAGAGCTGTAAATAAGAAACTTGAAGCGTAAAAAATTTTTGGAAACTTAGAGCCGCGAAAAATAGAAATTTGGAATCATTAATAAAAATTGGGTAAACTTTGTTTGGGCTTGGATTTAGGTTTATCTTAGGTTTAGGTAGGTTCTAGCGATTTTTATTTTGGGCTTTAAGTTTCCCTCCAAGTTCCTTATTTTTGGCTCTAGTTCCAACTCCAAGTTTCCTCGCTTAGCTCCATTAACTCTAAATCGTGCAATCCTTTTGGTTGTGAGTTTAACAAAAGTTAATTTTTTACCAACTTTGTCGTGGTGACGTTTAAAACATACCACAACCTGTTTTGCGACCTTTAAATGTGGTTAAAAACCAAACCCATATTATATTTTACCTATTTTGGTGTGGTGACATAATAAACTATAAAGTATAAGGATATCAAACTATACAGCATAAAGATATCAAACTATAAAATATAAAAATATCAAGAATTCAACGGAGCAGTTTTCGGTTTCTTCCCAGGAAGCAATCTTGAACTTTTATGGCGGGTTCCGAACGTTGTCTGTAAAGATTCCGAGATGCATGGTCATCTTAAATATTGTTAAAAACTACAATAATAAAATTTTTTGTATAATATATACTAGCGATGTTCCTACCTTCAACTATCATGCTCAATAGTTCCAGTAAATTAAAGGGAAGGAAATGTTAGAGCTTCGCCTTCTAAATAAACTATCTAAAATAATTTAAAACTTATTTAATCTTAAAACACGTTGTACGCTACTGTACAATTTTTAAAACTCCAGAACACACTTAAGGCTCCACAATTTGTGCTATACTTTGTTTTTAAAAAATGATACTAAACTAGATTTTATGTATTTGTACTTCTAAAAACAGTGATAAAAAACCAACTATTAAATAAATTGACTCGTGAACGAGTTGTTTTCGACAAAATATAGCTTAGTAGAAACAAAGTTTGCTTTTTGTACCATTTTAAAAACAAAGAAGTTATGTACTAATTAATTCAACATTTAATCATTTAGCAGTTAATGCCTTTTTTACAGTCAATTTGCTCTGAGTTTCTCCTTTTTCTTTTATTATATAATTTTAGAATTGCAGTACTGTACCTTATTTTGTTTTCTTATTTTATGATTTAAAAATACATTTAACACACATTTGTATAATTTTTTGTCAATTATAAAAATTATAATTTTAAAAATTTTTATCTGGCTGACCTCGTAAGTTTGTATGAGAGACATGAACAGACCAATTAAAATTGTACGGTTATGACGTTTTTTTAACTGAATAATAACTTCTAATTTTTTCTTTATTCCCAGATTTTCGCAAAATATAAAAACATTAGTCAACTTTATCCTCTAAAAAATTACTTTTTTGTTCTAAATTAAGTAATTTGTTAAAATAAATTATTAAACTACGGTATTTAAAGATGAATTCTATCAGACTGAAATTGACTAGGTGGTAAAGTAACCACTCGTTCTTCGAGAAAATATCACGTGAAGAGAAACATCTGATGTAACTTAACAATAATTGGTTACATCATCTCTGAAAACTTTTTTTATTATTTTTATTCTCAAGCGCTCATTCTTTATTTCTTCCTGACAGCGAACGGTTACGCCCTTAATTTCAGCCTGAAGGATTTTAAATTTAGTCTTAAATATTAAACCGTTTTTGCTGAAAGTTTTAATTAGTTTTTTTTGCTAAATAATCGATTGAATAGTGCAAATCATCGAGGTCAGCTAGGTTTTATTGGCCTATAGCCATGAAAAATATTCTATAATACAGCAGGAAAAAAGAGCGATTTTCCGGCGGCCGTATGTTGAGACAAAAAAGAAAAGCAAAAAATCGCTCTTTTTTACTGCTCTATTATAGCATTTTTCAAAGCTAGTGAATAATTTTCTGGAGTGATATTCTAATGACCCGTTCGCCCTTATAAAATTACACAGGTTATTATTTTTTAATTAAAGATAAATTCTATCAGGTTGAAAATAGATGAGTGGTAAAGTAACCACTCGTTCTTTAAGAAAATATCACGTGCAGAAAAACACATGACGCAACTAAATAATAATTGGTTACATAACCGCTGAAAACTTTTTTTTTAATTTTTCTCGCTCGTGGGTTTATTGTTTATTTCTTCCTGGCGGCGGGCGGTTACGCCCTTATTTTCAGCCTTGAAGACTTTAGCTATAATTGATTTATTAATTAATTAATTGGTAATAATAAAACCATAAATAAAACAGACATGCTATTCGTACTTAGAACTGGATTTTTGATGTTGATGTTTTCCCTTCTGCACAAAAATTATTAGAAAAAAAAAACAAAAAAAAACTGTAATTTAAAAAAAAAGCTTTATGCAGTCAACTTTGTGATTTTACTTTGCAGCAATAAATGGAGATTGAATTTTTAGTGATATTGTTTTCCCAAACTATACCTTTCAGCACCCCAGATTTTAGTTTGTTTGATTTAAAAAAATCATTTTCCTGAATAAAATAAGCTTATAAAGGAAAATATGATAAATAATATAAATGCTTTTTTTTAATTTAAACAAATATACAAAAATTATAACAATATAATATATCAAAATTTGAAACAATAATAATTTTTTGCACGAATGGATTTACCTTGGTAAACAATTGTGTTGCCTCAGAATGCCTGTTTTATTATATTAATAAGCAAACAGCGGAAATTAATTGTTGAAAACGGAAATCTGATGATTTGTTTCATTGTCATTTTTACTTAAAACTTTACAATTTTAGCTATCTTTTATATATTTAATAAGCATCTTTTAACCGTATTATTCCATTAACATTTAATTGATTGACTTCATCGACTATCCACTAAGGAAAGGAC
Organism: Microlaimidae sp. YZB2_3; assembly: GCA_030248175.1. NCBI lineage: Eukaryota > Metazoa > Nematoda > Chromadorea > Desmodorida > Microlaimidae > Microlaimidae sp. YZB2_3. The sequence goes on from JASAMX010017584.1 coordinate 36,880, forward strand.
ACGAACTGAACCAAGTAAGGCCACAATAACGCACCGATGACGAGTTGGTGAAAGAAACGTATGTGCGACCTGAGGCGGTGGCCATGCGTCGGCCAGCCTCACCACCCGCTGGTTATTACCCTCACCATCTGCGTCCGCATGACGTTCCCTTACAAGAAGTGTGACACGTACCTAAGAGGCAGGCCAAAACGGGTAGGGAAACGGTAGGGGTCCCCCAGTAACTGGGCATGGCGTGTGTTTGCCACCACTTTCCATGACCCGGCAGGGGGAAATTTGACCAAGATTGCCAAACCCGTAGGACGACCCGCCTCAACGCGAACACTCTCCAAAACAAAGCCTCACTGACCCGCAGTATGACAGCCAAATTGTGCAGCCTTGGAAGCTACCCTCGTACTGGGAGGAGGAACCGCTAGGTAGTGTTGTAAAAAGTATTGATTTTGGATTATTTTAAGTAAAAGTAAAAGTAATTTGAAAAATTTTAATTTAAGTAAAGTAAGAGTAAAAGTAATTTGTAATTTTTTAATTTAAGTAAAGTAAAAGTAAAAGTAATGGTCAAAATTTTATTTAAGTAAAGTAAAAGTAAAAGTAAGACCTATTTTTTAAAGTAAAAGTAAAGAGTAAAAGTATAATAAAAAGTAATTTTGAACAGAGAAAAACACCGGTTTTTGGAGCTCCAAAGCTCTTTTTAAAAGTTTTTTGCTAATTTTATGTATAAATTATCATTTTAATAATTTTAATGGTTTCAGCGTGTTAGTGGCTTAAAAAATGTTCTCTTGCCATTTACTTTACAAAAAGCCCATGGGGAATTTACCCTTTCAAATTACTTAAATTTTAAATAAATTAATTTAATTATTTGCAGAGGAAAATCCGAGTAAGAGTAAAAATAAAAGTATTTGAAATTTCAAAAGTCGAGTAAGAGTAAAAAGTAAAAAGAATCGAAATTTCAAAAGCTCGAGTAATAAAGTAAAAGTAAAGGTAATCCAAAATCCGTTACTTTTATTACTTTAAGTAAAAGTAAAAGTAACTTTTAAACACTACTGTTAGGTAAAACCTGATAAAATGTTTAGAAAAAATCAAGTAGAATTAATTTGGGCGACATAGTTATGAATATTTTATTATTATTATGTTCTAGCTTCTCTGTCATCCAGGGCAAAACTCAATCCCAAGTTGCCGACTCCTCCCTAAATGAGAGGTGGTTAATGACGGCTTTGTGCGCTATGGGGTGTATTGCGTTGTTATTGATGCTGTTCGTAGTGATTTGGGTTAAGTGGCAAAGAAAGAGTAAAAGGAGAAAGGATAGTGTCGACCAACTGGGGAACTTATCAGGTTCCCTTTGTCCGTCACAGCACTACGCCTTCCCTTTGTCAAACGCACACCACTATCAATGCATGGCTGTTATCCGGATCGAAGGACATTGCAAGAGTGGTAGCTAAGAACCAAGATGGACAGGTAGTAATGAAAGTTGTGAATCCATCAAATCAAGCTGTTACATTATATAAGGGAACTAGATTAGGTCAAGCAGTCGTGTTAAACGAGGAGCTAATAGAGGATGTGCTAGTGTGACTGGAGGATCACTCAAATCAGAAAGTTGTTGCCTACGCAGCTGCAGTTTTGTCACAAAGGGGAGTGAGGCCGCACAAATTCAACCCGTCAAAGGAAATAGAATTGGCTGGGACAGACCTACCTCGCGATCAAGCTGATGCAATAAAACAGGTTGTCAGGCGCAATGGAGATGTATTTTTGTCAGGGCTGTAGCGAATATCGGGTGGACCCTCTATATTGAGACACGAGATTAATACAGTGAGATACCTCGCACCGTCAACAACCCTACTGTGTTGCTGAAAGCCAACGACGGGTAATTGACAAAGAAATTGTCGCTATGAAAGAGAGGGGTGATACAGGAGTCTAGAAGTCCGTGGTCTAGCCTGATAGTGATAGTCCCCAAGAAGGACGGGACCAAACCGTCTTTGTGTGGATTACCACAGACTAAACAAGCTGACTAAAAAGGGAATTGTACCCCTTCCCCAAAATTGATGAGGTATTGGAACGGCTAATAGGAGCCTGTTATTTTACCACTCTCGATCTTTTGTCGGGATATTGGCAGGTAGAGATGGAGGTAGAAGGAGAAGGTAAAGACTGCCTTCATGAGTTCTATGGGAGGCTTGTACAAATTCAATGTATTACCCTTCTGGACTTTGTAATGCTCCTTCGATCTTCCAGCGACTGATGGAGTTGGTGCTGGCCTGGGTTGAGTTGGTGATCTTGTCTTGTTTATATCAATAATATAATTGTCTTTTTTTGAAAACGTTCAATGACCATCTTCCAAGACTTGGATTAAGTGTTTAATCAACTACAAGTCGCGAGGTTAAAGCTAAAACCAAAAGAAATGTGAGTTTTGCAGACCTTCTGTGGAGTTTCTCAGGCATATTGTCAGTCAAGAGGTATCGCGACCAAATTCTGATAAGATTGCCTGTGTCAAGAACTTCAAGGTATCGCGTAGTCAAACCGAGGTAAGGTCTTTCCATGCATTGGCCAATTTTCACGGACGGTTTAGTAAAGAATTTTGCAACCGAAGTGGTAATGTTTTGCCAGGACATTATCTGCTTGCCGAGGAGAACTCGAGCGCCGACTGAAACAGCAAAAACTTCATTTGACGTTCTCCATTTTGCATTTTCCCGAAGAAGTCCGAGAAGACTGGCTTCCCCAACTTTTCACACCCAGGGTGGCGATGTTACGCAGAAACATTACCTACTTTTGGCTACTTTTGGCTGGAACGCTGAGTGGGCCATGAGGAAAAGAAAATCCTCAAGACTAGTAACATTTTGAAGGAGTTGAAAAATCCTTAGTCTACCAAAATTTTAGCACCCATTGCAGTAATGTTTTACCGCAGATGCAACTGGTGGAGGAAATATTTTGGAACCCTAAGCAGGAGTGTTCCTGGATAACTTTTGCAGCAACATAAGTGGCCAAAAGTGGCTTTTTGCAAACCTGTGGGACTAAGGTTTCACAGGTTCAGGATATTCTGACATGGATTACATTGAGGGAGTGGTTGTCTTCAGCTTCTCGCTCAGAGGTGGCCTGCTCTTTAAAAACTTTTTAGAATAAGGAATCAGATTGGAACCGATTCTGCGACGCTGAAATTGGAAGGCTGGGTCGTGGCCTTGCCGGTTTATTTTATTTTCTGCGAACTGGAGAGCAACTTTCTCACAGATTCTATTGAAGAAGTGGAGCGACCTCCGATTGCAACTCTCTCGATTTTTGGAAAGTGCAATTCCTCTTCTGCAACTGTCACGATTTTTGGACAGTGTATTGGCGTCTCCCAGACTCTGGAAAAATTCCTTCCACTGAGTGGTTTTTGTTAGCCTGTAAATTGTTTTTTTTTTGTATAATTGTGTATTTGTTTTGTATATATGTGTATCATTTGTTCTCGTTTTTGTATATGTATATCTAAATACCACAAATTTTCAAAAATTTAAAATATAAATATATAATTAATAATCGCTATAAATGTATTCATAGCAAAGGCTACCGCCAGCCGCCATGCATACAAAAGGCCTGATAGGGTGAAAATTTGTTGAATTTTGTTTAAAAATTGAGTATTTTTCTGAAAAATGTTTAAAATGAAAATGTATTAAAATTTTATGTGTGTCGTAACTAGGGACCCGCATGGGAAGGGGGATATAAAAACTGTAATTACGCTATTGGGCGCCTATTTTTGTTGGTTTGGGTTCTTGTTTTGTTTTTGCTGTTCTACTAGTCTACCTAAGCACCCACAAAATTTTTGTAACTAAAATTAAATCAAAACTTTTTGCGCAAAAACTTCCAATTTCCATCCTTTTCTAGTCTGTAAGGTTGTAAACCCGGTAATTTTTAAAAGTAAATTTTGTGTTTTTAACTCGTGTAATCTTAAAATTTGATCTTGTAAAGCGTGTGTAACTGTAAATAATAAAATTTGTTAGTGAAATATAATGTAATTGCTAAAAATTAATAATGTGTTATGGAATTGTTAATTGTTTTTGTATAAAAATATTATGTAAATGTTGTTGTTTTTGAACATGTTATTTTATAAATGTGTAATTTTTGCTCAAAAATAATAATATGCTAGCATTAAAATGTGTTTTTCTTCTAAAAAGGTTGTATACAAGGTAGTAAATCCCTTGAGTAACAGGTTCACATATTTACGAGTAGATGCCTTCCGGCTTATAACGTTATTATATATTTTTGTGTTTTTTGCAGGTAGGAGCCTCTGGCTCCCTAAATTGTGTTTTGCATATGTATATGTAAAAACTGTAAAGATTTAGAAATTAAAACTGCATATTTTGTGTAAAATTGTTGTTATTATATTAAGTGCCTATAACCCGATGGCTGTCAGTAAAAATTTTCTCTCTAGTATTACTTTGTCAAATTGCAGTGTGTATCTTGTTTTGTATTGTATATATATCGTGTATTTTGTAGTCAGGGACACCAGTCGGCGAGGCCCCACGTGGCGCCTCCCCTGTTCGCTAGTTCTTCTCGCCTTCTGGCTCGCCGAAGCTGAGGGCAGCTTCGATCTGATGGGGAAGGTGTAGCGCGGGGCCCCGCCCCATCCTTTTCCCTGGGGTTATTTCGGTTGGTTTACCAGCAGGCGATTCATTTGTATTTCTTTCTGTAAACGTGTTAAAAATGCTTAATTTGATAAGGTTGTCAGTGTATATATAAGTGAATTTTGTTAAATCTAATTAATGTTGTAAAAAGTATTTGTTGGTGCCTAAAAACAGAGTGACGGTCTATTTTTCAGTACACTATGGTTACTCTCACTTCAAGTTTCACATGAATAATGGTGCGGAGTTGGCGCTGAGTGGTGCTGTGTGGTAAGGGTGCGCGCTAAAAAATGGTGGTTATTTACGTGGTTACCGCTAATTGGTTAAAAGATCAAAAAAACCAATGACCAAAAAATAGATTATATGCTCATTGGGCAGGAAGGTTGGTTAATTGGTCCTAATGGTTCGTAATTCCCAGGCTTTTGTCCTTTGCAACCCAAGTAAAGTTAGCACTAGGTTGGTGGGGTGTTATGGTAAAGGTTGTTGTTTGGTTTTTCTGCACGGTGGTGTTTTAAAGTTTCTTGCGCAGTTTAAACTAAAATGTAAACATAAAAGTAACCTCGACCAGGGGATTGGTCACTTGAAAAAGTGTTAATTGAGTATCGTGTCAATCTTTTACCACCGCTACCGTTTGTTTAGGCAAATATCTGGTTGCCACAAATGCATGACAATAAGTCTTGGAGTTAATAACTTCGGTTTAATCGATCATGGATTAGCTTGTATTCTCTCCTTGGGGATTTCGGTTCGTGACTACGTATATGTGGAGTAACACCTACCTTCTGAAATTTTACCCCCATCTTGCCCTAGTTACCCTCAACGACAAAATCCAAAAACAGTCATCGCTCTTCCTCTACAAGAGGTATACGGACGCTGCCCTAAAGTAAACAGGTTGTTTTTGAAAATGCGCATATTTTTTGAAAGAAATCTACAAAACTTTCATTACCAATCTCAAGTCTTAAAATAGCCTATCTCACTCCAACCAATCCCAAAAACTAACCTCCATTGTACTTTTGTTTTAATTCGTAAAGTAGTGTTCTAAAGTGTATATTTTTCTAAAAGTGTCTATATTTTGTTGTTAAATAATTTCTAGAATAAACCTTGATTGATTGATTGATAAAATTAAGCTCAAAACTTTTTTAATGTGCTTCTTCAGAAAGTTTCCGAGCCAGTTATAAGCAGTTTCAGGACCATATTATACAAGGCCTGGAAAAGACATTTGTAGCGACAAACGGTAAGGGTGGCTGAAACTGCCTGCTACACTTGTAGGCGGTTTAATCCCTTCCGTATTCGTGTGCACAGAAAATTTGAATTATTTTACTTAGGTTATTTTAAAATGACCGCCGGTAAAATTTAGCCAGGTATAGGGACGGTAAAGCGTTAGGCAGGTCCCTACCTGCTTCGCGACAAATAAATGTGTAATTTTGGGAGGGTTTTTAGGCACAAACGTGGACTGGGGTCAGCGGACCGCAGGCGGCTACTAGAGAGACACCTTTGTGATTCATTTTATTTTGCGGTTATTGTATGACTGTCTTTTACGTACTGTGGGAAATAAAGAATTGTTTTTAACACAAATACATGCAACCGTCTGAATCGGTTATTGAAGTACCGCTTAAGATATTAAAGTATTGAGGGATTTTTACCCCTCCTGAGAACAAAGAGAACAACAATAAAGACTGGTTTTATAAACATTTTATTTATTAAAAATGTGCACCCACATTTAACAGTTTTTAAACTATTGCAAACATATTTTTAGCACCAAAAATTACAGTTTTAAAACCCTTTTAGACTTTTTGCGGAAAAGACAAACAAAATACTACTTTGTGGAAACGTAAAAACCAATACAACTTTTGCAAGTTTTTAGGGAATATTTTGGGGGGGTTGATTACCCGTTACAACAAGTTATAAAAATTTACTAGCCAAGCAGGTTTTTGGGGTAAAGACGGTAGTTTTAAAAACAGAGGGGTCTAGTGGGAACCAACGCTTACCCGTTCACCCAGAAAACATGCAAGGGCAACACAACGATACATAAACAAAATTTACAGCAAAGACACATACCTGAAAACAGGTTACCAATTTTACACTGAAATTACACAATCAAAATATAAACACTTTTAGAAAAATATACACTTTAGAAACACACTTTACGAATTAAAACAAAAGTACCCAATGGAGGTTACAAGTTTTTGGAGATTACAGGTTGGAGTGAGATAACGGCTATTTTAAATGACTTGAGATTGGTAATGACAACAGTTTTGTAGATTTCTTTCAAAAAATATGCGCATTTTAAAAACAACGCTGTTTACTTTAGCGGCAGCGTCACCCAGTATACCTCTTGCTCGAGGAAGACCGCACGATGACTGTTTTTGCAGATTTTGCAGTCGTTGAGGGTAACTAGGGCAAGATGGGGGTAAAATTTCAGAAGGTAGGTGTTACTCCACATATACGTAGTCACGAACCAAAATCCCCAAGGAGAGAATACAAGCTTGGTCCATTGATCGATTAAACCAAAGTTATTAACTCCAAGACTTATTGTCATGCATTTGTGGCAACCAGATATTTGCCTAAACAAACGGTAGCGGTGGTAAAAGATTGACACGATACTCAATTTACACTTTTTCAGTGACTAATCCCCTGGTGGAGGTTACTTTTATGTTTACATTTTAGTTTAAACTGCGCAAGAAACTTTAAAACACCACCGTGCAGAAAAACCAAACAACAACCTTTTACCATAACACCCCACCAACCTAGTGCTAACTTTACTTGGGTTGCAAAGGACAAAAGCCTGGGAATTACGAACCATTAGGACCAATTAACCAACCTTCCCGCCCAATGAGCATATGTTCTCTTTTTTGGTCATTGGTTTTTGATCTTTTAACCAATTAGCGGTAACCACGTAAATAACCACCATTTTTTAGCGCGCACCCTTACCACACAGCACCACTCAGCGCCAACTCCGCACCATTATTCATGTGAAACTAGAAGTGTGGAGTGACCATAGTGTACTGAAAAATAGACCGTCACTCTGTTTTTAGGCACCAACAAATACTTTTTACAACATTAATTAGATTTAACAAAATTCACTTATATATACCTGACAACCTTACCAAATTAAGCATTTTTAACACGTTTACAGAAAGAAATACCCAAATGAATCGCCTGCTGGTAAACCAACCGAAATAACCCCAGGGAAAAGGGATCGGCGGGGCCCCACGCTACACCTTCCCCATTGGATTAAAGCTGCCCTCAGCTTCGGCGAGCCAAAGGCGAGGAAAACTAGCCGACAGGGGAGGCGCCACGTGGGGCCTCGCCGACTGAATGTCCCTGATACAAAATACACAATATGTACACAATACAAAACAAGATACACACTGCAATTTTGACACAAGTTTTAATTACTAGAGCATGTTAAACATTTTTTTCTGACACCCATCGGGTTATAGGCACTTTTTACACAACAATTTTACACAAAATATGCAGTTTTAATTTTAAACCTTTACAGTTTTTACACATACATATGCAAAACACAATTTATGGGAGCCAGAGGCTCCTACCTGCAATAAACACACAAAATATATACATACACGTTTATAAGCCGGAAGGCATCTACTCGTAAATATTGACCTGTTACTCAGGGGTTTTACTACTCATATTACAACCTTTTTACAAGAAAGACACATTTTAATACTAACACATTATTATTTTGAGCAAAAATTACACATTTATAAAATAACATTTTTTAAAACATAACTAATACATAACATTTTTATACAAAAACAATTAACATTTTATAACACCTTTTTTTAATTTTTTTAACAACTACATTATTATTCACTAACAAAATTCATATTTTATACCTATGTACACTTTACCAGATTGACATTTATGACACACACAATTAAATAACACAAATTTACCCTTTAAAAATTACCAGGATTTACAACCTTACAGACTAAAAAGGGCGGGAGTTGGAAGTTTTGGAGCAAAAAGTTGTGATTTTTATTTTAGAAGCAAAAAATTTGTGGGTGCTTAGGTAGACTAGTAGAACAAAAAACAAAACAAAAACCCAAAACGAAAACAAAAACAAAAAAATAGACGCCCAATGGCATAATTACAGTTTTTATACCCCCCTTCCCATGGGGGTCCCTACTTACGACACACATAAAAATTCTAAATAAAATTTTAAAACATTTTCATTTTAAACATTTTTCAGAAAAATACTCAATTTTTAAACAAAATTCAATACATTTTTACCCTATTGGGTCTTTTGTAGGCATGGCGACTGGCGGTAGCCTTTGCTAGCACACTTTCATAGCAATTAATTATATATTTACATTTTAAAATTTGAAAAATTACACATTTTATACACATACAAAAACAAGAACAAAATACACATATACACAACACAAATACACAATTATACAAAAAAAAACAATTTACAGGCTAACAAAAACCACTCAGTGGAAGGAATTTTTCCAGAGTCTGAGACGCTACACTGTCCAAAAATCGTGACAGTTGCAGGTGAGGAATTGCACTTTCCTAAAATTGAGAGAGTTGCAATCGGAGGTCGCTCCACTTCTTCAATAGAATCTGTAAGAAAGTTGCTCTCCAGTCCGCAGAAAATAAAATAAACCGGCAAGGCCACAACCCAGCCTTCCAATTTCAGCGTCGCAGAATCGGTTCAAATCTGATTCCTTCAAAAAGTTTTAAAGAGCAGGCCACCTCTGACGGAAGCTGAAGACAACCACTCCTCAAGGTAATCCATGTCAGAATATCCTGAACCTGTGAAACCTTAGTCCCACAGGTTTGCAAAAAGCCACTTTTGGCCACTTATGTTGCTGCAAAAGTTATCCAGGAACACTCCTGCTTAGGGTTCCAAAATATTTCCTCCAACAGTTGCATCTGCAGTAAAACATTACTGCAATGGGTGCTAAAATTTTGGTAGACTAGGATTTTTCAACTCCTTCAAAATGTTACTAGTCTTGAGGATTTTCTTGTCCTCATGGCCCAGCCTCACGTTCCCGCCAAGAGTAGCCAAAAGTAGGTAATGTTTCTGCGTAACATCACCACCCTGGGTGTGAAAAGTTGGGGAAGCCAGTCTTCTCGGACTTCTTCAAAAATCCAAAATGGAGAACGTCAAATGAAGTTTTTGCCGTTTCAGTCGGCGCTCGAGTTCTCCTCGGCAAGCAGATAATGTCCTGGCAAAACATTACCACTTCGGGTGCAAAATTCTTTATAAACCGTCCGTGAAAATTGGCCAATCCATGGAAAGACCTTACCTCGGTTTGACTACGCGATACCTTGAAGTTCTTGACACAGGCAATCTTATCAGGATTGGGTCGCGATCCCTCTTGACTGACAATATGCCTGAGAAACTCCACAGAAGGTCTGCAAAACTCACATTTCTTGGGTTTTAGCTTTAACCTCGCGACTTGTAGTTGATTAAACACTTAATCCAAGTCTTGGAGATGGTCATTGAACGTTTTAGAAAAGACAATTATATCATTGATATAAACAAGACAAGACTCCCAACTCAACCCAGCCAGCACCAACTCCATCAGTCGCTGGAAGATCGAAGGAGCATTATAAAGTCCAAAGGGTAATACATTGAACTCGTACAAGCCTCCCGTAGGGCTCATGAAGGCAGTCTTTACCTTATCCTTCTCCTCCATCTCTACCTGCCAATATCCCGACAAAAGATCGAGAGTGGTAAAATAACAGGCTCCTCTCAGCCGTTCCAATACCTCATCAATTTGGGGAAGGGGTACAATTCCTTTTTAGTCAGCTTGTTTAGTCTGTGGTAATCCACACAAAAACGGTTGGTCCCGTCCTTCTTGGGGACTATCACTATCAGGCTAGACCACGGACTTCTAGACTCCTGTATCACCCCTCTCTTTCATAGCGACGATTTCTTTGTCAATTACCCGTCGTTGGCTTTCAGCAACACGGTAGGGTTGTTGACGGTGCAGAGGATTATCACTGTATTAATCTCGTGTCTCAATATAGAGGTCCGCCCGATATCATACAGCCCTGACAAAAATACATCTCCATTGCGCCTGACAACCTGTTTTATTGCATCAGCTTGATCGCGAGGTAGGTCTGTCCCAGCCAATTCTATTTCCTTTGACGGGTTGAATTTGTGCGGCCTCACTCCCCTTTGTGACAAAACTGCAGCTGCGTAGGCAACAACTCTCTGATTTGAGTGATCCTCCGGTCACACTAGCACATCCTCTATTAGCTCCTCGTTTAACACGACTGCTTGACCTAATCTAGTTCCCTTATATAACGTAACAGCTTGATTTGATGGATTCACAACTTTCATTACTACCTGTCCATCTTGGTTCTTAGCTACCACTCTTGCAATGTCCTTCGATCCGGATAACAGCCATGCATTGATAGTGGTGTGCGTTTGACAAGGGGAAGGCGTAGTGCTGTGACGGACAAAGGGAACCTGATAAGTTCCCCAGTTGGTCGACACTATCCTTCCTCCTTTTACTCTTTCTTTGCCACTTAACCCAAATCACTACGAACAGCATCAATAACAACGCAATACACCCCATAGCGCACAAAGCCGTCATTAACCACCTCTCATTTAGGGAGGAGTTGGCAACTTGGGATTGAGTTTTGCCCTGGATGACAGAGAAGCTAGCACATAATAATAATAAAATATTCATAACTATGTCGCCCAAATTAATTCTACTTGATCTTTTAAACATTTTATAGGGCTTACCTAGCGGTAGTGTTGTAAAAAGTTACTTTTACTTTTACTTAAAGTAATAAAAGTAACGGATTTTGGATTACCTCCACTTTTACTTTTACTCGACTTTTGAAATTTCAATTACTTTTACTTTTACTCTTACTCGACTTTTGAAATTTCAAATACTTTTACTTTTACTCTTACTCGGATTTTTCTCTGCAAATACTTAAATTAATTTAATTAAAATTTAAGTAATTTGAAAGGGTAAATTCCCCATGGGCTTTTTGTAAAGTAAATGGCAAGAGAACATTTTTTAAGCCACTAACACGCTGAAACCATTAAAATTATTAAAATGATAATTTATACATAAAATTAGCAAAAAACTTTGGAACAGAGCTTTGGAGCTCCAAAAACCGGTGTTTTTCTCCGTTCAAAATTACTTTTATTATACTTTTACTCTTACTTTTACTTTAAAAAATAGGTCTTACTTTTACTTTTACTTTACTTAAATAAAATTTTGACCATTACTTTTACTTTTACTTTACTTAAATTAAAAAATTACAAATTACTTTTACTCTTACTTTACTTAAATTAAAATTTTTCGAATTACTTTTACTTTTACTTAAAATAATCCAAAATCAATACTTTTTACAACACTACCTAGCGGTTCCTCCTCCCAGTACGGGGGTAGCTTCCAAGGCTGCACAATTTGGCTGTCATACTGCGGGTCAGTGAGGCTTTGTTTTGGAGAGTGTTCGCGTTGAGGCGGGTCGTCCTACGGGTTTGGCAATGCTGGTCAAATCTCCCCCTGCCGGGTCATAAAAATGGTGGCAAACGCGCGCCATGCCCAGTTACTGGGGGACCCCTACCGTTTCCCTACCCGTTTTGGCCTGCCTCTTAGGTACGTGTCACACTTCTTGTAAGGGAGCGTCATGCGGACGCAGATGGTGAGGGTAATAACCAGCGGGTGGTGAGGCTGTCCGACGCATGGCCACCCCCTCAGGTCGCACATATGTTTCTTTCACCAACTCGTCATGAGTGCGTTTATGCTCGGTAGCTATCGTGACCGAAGGCGTGGGTTGTCTTTGCGGTCTCAGCGGTTTAACCTGCGAACTAGGCGTTTTTACTTTTGGCTTAGGTGTTTTTACTTTTTTTGAATTTGGCGCCTTTTTTGCAGATGAGGCCCCTTTTTGCGAGGGTCCTCTTTTTTTCAGAAACATACATTTCATCGACTTTGGAGTCACCAACTTAGAGAGCGACGACGGGCCCCCAGAATGAGGGCCAGCTGCTGAAGTCGAAATCAGAACGTGGTTAGCACCCGTGAGCCTATGGGTTGGTGCATACAATTGTGACTCAGCACCAGTCTGCCGCTGCAGTGGTACTTGGGGATCGAGTGTCCGATCCCGAAAACGTCTCTGCTCACCTTGAGGAGAAAACAACTGGCGAGGTTCATATGGTTCCCTGGGTTCCCTAGGTTCCAGTACACATTCCTGTCGTTTAGCTGGGGGACGTGGAGGAGTCGGCGACCACTCCCCAGCACGTTCCGGCGGTTGGAACCGTGGAGGACATGGCCTCTGCTGTACATTTATCGACTTACACAGTGGTCCCCTTTTTTGCAGGTTGCTTCGATCCTCTCCCGACGAGGGTTCGTCAAATCAGCCCAGCTCCTTCGTGACAGGGCATCAGATGGTGGGGGAGGTCGGCGCAACCGGTACAGGTCCTCCTTGTGGTAGACACCACGACTAGTGGAGGGCAAGTTCTCCATGTGTTCTGCGGTCAATTGACCCAATCTATGCGGAATTTCAGTAGGGGGTTGGGGTTTCCATTGGGGTTCACCAAAAGTCAAAAATTCATGTGGGGGTCTAACCAAAGAGGACAGTCGACCCCGCCACAGGTCAAAACCTCCCATAGGCGACGATACCTGACCAAAGGGGGGTCTCAAACTTCCTTCTGGCACCACAGGCCTACTTGCCCAAAACAAAAAACCCTGGCGTCCAACCTACTTTGAGCCTTGGTCGTCAGCAGTTGTCTTATTGAAGCCCCAGGTATGGGAACCTGGAGCATCCCTATCGCTGTCAGCACAGCCTCATCATAACCAATCTCCATAGGGGTCGGTTGATCCCATGCTGTTCAACTTACCCGGTTTAACTGACGATTAATTAGACGCTCCTGAAGCTCCTAAAGCTTTAAACTAATAAGAGCGCAGAATTTTTTAAATGTGTTTTATATAAATTTTTTTTAACAATTTTAACTTTTTAAAATAGATTACCTTTGAAATAGAAAAAATTAGAAATAATTCAAAATTTTAAAATACCTTGTTAAAATAAAATAATGTTTTTTTTTAAACAGTGTGTTTGTAATTTTATTTGCTTTTTAATAAAACTTCCCAATATATTGAATATTTTAAGTCTTCTACTAGATGTAATTTGCCGATAATCACATGTTTAATAATAATTTTTTATTTGTTCTATTTATTTTATATGAGGTACTGACTTTGTGAGTGCGTTACTTTTAATATCAAAATTAGCATAGCAAAATTAATATTATTTGTAAACACAAAAAATAATTAAAATCACACCGTTAGTGTTTTAAAAAGCACATTTATATACACAAATTAAACGAGTATATACTCAAATTTAAATTAATAAAAACACGTATCGACAATGGTAAAAAGAAATATATTCTGGCAAAAGCCTCGAAACAGCATAAAGCAGAATTCAAGAAATATGTCCAAAAACTAACTTGATACCACAAAAGTCAGAAACAAATGTTTTTAAACCACAAAATCAACAACACACTATTTGTTTTATTTTTACAAACAGTATGCACATAATATGGTTGAAAACATTAAACTTACCTTTGGTTATGAACAATTTATGAACAAAGTTATGAATAATTTGAACCTAAATTTTCTTTAGCAAGAATATATAACATAAAAAAATTTCCAACTGTAAACTAAATTTTCAACAAAAAGCAAACTCACAACTTTAAGTGAGTTAGCAAAAATTCGTCATTTTTGTTATAGTTTTTTTGCTCAGCGAATTTTTACAAGTGTTGGTTTTTTTGCGGTTGTCTTTTACTTGTTTTCCACTGCTAAAAACATAAGAGATCTAGCTTATAAATTAGTCCCATGGGGTAGCTGCACGTGCGGTTCCCATCGTTAGGGTTACTGACTTTAACTGCGGTTTCCTAAAAATGCTGCTTTTTTGTGCTGCGATTATTTTGAAACAAAACAATTCTGCATGTGCGATTTTTCCAGAAATTTTTTTATGCGTTTCTTTGAAAATCATTTTTCTTTTAGTTTTCGTAATTAAAAGTTTTTTATTGTACACTTAGCCCGTGTCAGCCATATGGTTAACAAATGACAAATAATTATTATCTTTGTGTTTTTCAGATTCATTTTTTTCAAAATCAACCCTTTTATAAGAATTTCCTGAATTGTAAGCTTGGCAATGACATGTCATTTAGCCCACTTCGTTTCATGGTTTGCAAGAATGATCGGTTTTCCCTTTTTTGCTGAAAATGCTTTGTCCAGCATAAAAATGTCCATGTTAATATTTCTCAAATTTTAACTCTCTGACTCTTTAACCCATTTAATGACGATATTTTGGATGATTTGAATGGGGCATGACTCAAATAAAGCAGGACTCAATTGCGACATCTTTGATTTTTTTCTCAGGTCTCAAATGTCGCTGGATTAAAATGTAATGGCACCATAAAGATATAATAAATGATTTTATAGCTATTACATGCCAGGTGGTGTGGAGTTCCTACGCGTGGTACCTGGCGTGCAACATTAACACTAGCTTTTTTCATGAGATTTGTAGAATTAGAACATAACACCCACAAAATATGTATAATAATACTACATAGTAGCATGTAGAGTAAAAGGTTTGTTTTTAATTTTTTAAAAAAAGTTTATTTGGTGGGAAAGTTGTTGTTATAATTTTTATTGGTTAACACCTTTATTTTTAAATATATATTTACACAAACATTACTATATACAAAGTGGTTGTCACTTCAGTGACTTGTTATAAATACTTAACAAAACTGAGAGGAATGGCCAAATACCAAAAGCTATTACATAAGTTTTAACAACCATAAGTTAACATTAAACTTATGTTAACGTCAAGTTTGTGAATTTTATGCTCTATTATTGCACTTTTTAACTCAAACATAGCTTATGCGGCATACAACAATGTTAGGATTGGGGTTTTGCTTTGAAAACAGACCTTCTCGTTCAAACAAAGCACACTGTGGTTGAAAATGATTTATTCAGTGGCACAGTTTCATGGGTGGAGCCTGGAAATGATTTAATTTGGTTTACATTAATTTTCGTAACATTTGAACGAGTATATGGAGAAGCCGTCCATGTCTCAGTTTGCGATTGATTGTCTAGTTTGCGGATAAAAATTAGTCGTAGTACTTGCTTTCTAAAACGAGCCCCAAAGAAAAAGTAAATGAAAAAATTAAAAGCGCTGTGCGCTGTCACCAAAGCTGTGCAAATGTCTATGAAACATTTTACTTGGTATGAACTATAAAAGTATTCGGCTGTGCCAATGCCTAAAGATGTGACTTCAGCGATATTTAGCAGCGCAATGAAACCAAAGCACAGGAGGAAAATCACAGAGGTGAACAAGAGCATGCGAGAGTCTTGATCTTTGATGGCGGAGCTTTGTTTAGAACGAGAGCTATTTGAATTTCCCCTTTGAAATTTTCCACGAAACCTGGACGCCTTTGTAATGTTTATAAAGGTCTTTATTAGAAGGAAAAACAGAAGGGAAAGCGGTAGGAACGAATTTAAAACGGCCCAGATCCCGATTTTATAAAGCCATATGTAGATACTGTTCTGGTGCAGTTTGGACTCCACCACGGTGGCCACAGTCCGATTACAATCACCCGACCACTCGTAGGATTTTGGATCGCACTCGGGGAAAACGTCTTCCACGATTTTTAACTCCAGAAAAAGCGGTAAGCCGATGAGGCAGGAGTAGATGGAAAGACCGGCGGCCACCAACCACGTAAAACGAGGGTCGGAATCGCCTAGACCGCTCAAATGGCTGTGGTAGGAGAGCGGCTTGGATACTGCCAGATAACGGGTGGCCGTCAGGGCGATAGTGAGCCAAAAACAGCCGATCAAAGCGCTATTGGAGATCCAGTATCCATATCTGTAACTCCAGGCCAGGGCGGGTGGAATGTAGTAAAATCTCTGGTACATGAGTATAGGCAGAGAGTGCAGCAGAAAGGCGCTAGTCAGCAGAATGATATGAAGAGCGCTCAAAAAGAGCATGTAAAAACGACTTCTACCGAATTTGTTGATTTTGCTGAAAACCAAGCTGGACAATGAGTTCAGCGGAACACCCAGTGCAAAGCAAATCGCAATAAAATACGCCAAAATCTTAGTATTATGCGATATTTCTGTAGATTCTTCAATCATCCAGAAGCAGAGAAACATGGTGTTTGAAGAGATGTTTCTTAATCCAACTGCAAGGTTTTCAAAGTTTTCCATTGTTGCACTGTTTTCTAATTAGTAAAACTTCACAAACTTTAAAATTTAAATCATTTTTGATATCGCAGTATTATTTGTCGTTTTGATATTATTTCTGAGAAGGTTATTGAAAATTATCTTTTTCTGGTTTTTACATAACTATAGTTTTTTTTTTCAAAAAAACTATATCTACATAAAATAATAACATGAAAGAACGAAAACATTGGTTGTTATTTATGATTGTTTAAATTAACTTTTGTTAAATTAATTTACATCAAGCAACCGCAATTTTGATGAAAATATTTTATCAAATAATAATAAAAAACTGCGCTAATAATAATAATTAACAATAAAAAATGGCTTAATATAATATTAAATAACAGTTATCTAGCTGAATATAATATTAATATCAATAAATGACATCATAAAACATTTTTTAAATAAGATTTATGCTAACTGGACAAAACTTGACTTAATGCTATTTCATAGTAAAACTGATATGAATAAGGGTATTATAATAATATATTTTTCAAATAAAGGGAGAGTTTTTATCCATGAATAGCAAAGAGTAGAGTCATAGTAAGATTTAGCCCGCGGTGCTGCCTCGGTCATCGTGACAGTGGGGTGTTAAATAAACTTGGGTAAATTTTTTAATTTATTAATAACTTTTCTTTCTTGTGTTATTGTTATATATAGTTTCAACACTCATATCTTTAAAGGAATGCTAAACCCAAAGGCTGTCTGAAAGCGACAAATCTAAAAAAACAAGGTTTTTTGCATAAAATCCATAAACAAATATGAATTTAAAATAATGTCCTTTTAATTTTTTTGCTTTTTCTTGAAAGATAAGTCGATTTGCAATTTGTTTTTGTAATTATGTTCATTTAATTTTTTATTTTTTCATTTACAAAAATTATAAAAATAATGCAATAAACAAAAGTGATTTGCGGTTATTTCTTAAAAAATAGCGGAATTAAAATTAATTAATATAATTTTATATAAAAATTGAACCAGCAACGCTTAATGATTATTTTTAAGAGGATTTTATTAATTTCAGAAATTTTTAAGCCATTCCAAATAATTATAAATCGACTTCTTGGAAGTTTTCCAAAATTAGAATTTGCTTATTTACCGACTGAAATTAAGTTAAAATAGCGGTTTCAAAGTATTATCAGAATATTAAGGCCGTTTGGACTAAATTATCTTAAAATAAAGTT
>JASAMX010017590.1:0-25403 GCA_030248175.1 Microlaimidae sp. YZB2_3
TGTTAACGCAGCCACACCAATACTGATAATTCTTATTTAACACACAGAGAGTGAAATAGTTTTGGAACAAGTTATCACTCCTACAATTTAAATAATTTTTTGACAAAAACACTTTTGCAATATAAGTTGGAAACTGGTGACACAACCTGGCATAGTTTGTCTCTTTTAAATATTGAAGATTTCTTCAAAGATGTAACACTAAAACAATAGGGAAATACTTGTGATCCGAAGTGTTGTTGAAAAATGCTTCAAAATTTGAAGCACTTTTAGCTTTGATTGTTTACCAAACTTCGCTTTATATTTTGTCAAATTTTTTAAAGAATCAAATAATGTGAAGTCACGGTAAAAAATATATATTTAGTTAAAGATTTTAAGGTCAAAGTCAAAGTTTTATTCCAGAAAACATACAACACATAAGTACAACTCAAAATTATAACACGTTCTCGTAGGAGACAAAGACATGGTTTAATCTGAAAATATGGCTCACCAAGACATGGTTTATTTTACGGCTAATTTAACAAAAAATACACAGAAAAATTTTCGAAAATATTTAAAAAAATTATTTTTTAAACAAACAACATACTAACAATAATTAAAAATAGTAACTAACTTTTGTAAATTTGTTACTTTCTAAAAATAACCAATGCAATATATTTGAATATTCCAACGTTTTAAGCTAAAGAAACAATCATATTGTTCAAGAAAAGAATAAAAATTTTATGTCAAAAGAAATTCTTCTTTGTCCGATGTCCGCCTATGACACGAGTCAAAAAAACGTTTTACCTTTGCCAATATACATTCCTTATATTTGTAGAAAAAGGAAAGACATTTAACTCCAAAAGTTATTGTGAAATGAAAAGCCATTTCAAAATGTCACGAAACACAATAATCGAAAATCATATCGTATTATCAGACATTTTGCGGCATTCAATTGGAACTATTTTCGATTTTTACAATGTAGCTTTGTTTTTGAATGAAAATTTATTTTTTACTGTTTAAATGATGTGGTCTAAAAATTTCTGAAGGGACAAAAATATTAAACAAAAAAATTTAATTTTGACGATAATTCTGTAATTAAGCTATCGCTATACTGTATAAACACAAAATAAAACTTTTATAAATCGGCTATATTCTTTAGGGAAATATGCTTACCTAAAGTTTTGTTTTCAGTCGATATCATTTTTTACATATGATGCAAAATTGATGCTCATTCTTGTAAAATATATATTTAAGCAAATGTAAAATGAACATGACTTGGAAAAATGTGTTCACAAGCGTCTAAATGAAAAAAAACCACAAGTTTCACCATCTTAAAAAGCTTTTTATTTATGAATTATAAAAATCTTTTTTTATACTTTTTTTGGTTAAAATGCTTATAATGCAGAAAAATAAAAAAAAAATTTAAAAAGAAGAACTATGAAAATTTTTTTTAAAAAGAGGAATTTTTTTTTAAACCGTCACCCTTTTTCACCAAATTAAATTAATGGAAATGTTTTTGTATTTGTGGTTTAATATACAATTTTCCGTAAAAAATGAGGGTTAATTTCTTCAAAATTGCGGCAAAACGTGAATTTAATTTAATTTGATGAAATTTAAAGTGCCAAATAGTATGTTTTTATTGAAATATATAATTTTTAAACCGCGATAATAGCTCCTGTGCTGTTAATTTGTTGTGTGTGAAAATTTTAGATACGTTTTTCTTTTTCTTATTTCCTTTCAAAATACCACACCAATTCCTAAAAAACTCTGTTTTATTTTATATTTTATTTTGTTTGTATTGGTGTTAGCTGTAATTTTCTTTCGATAAAAATTATATTTAAAAATAACTGATACAAGTGAAGTTTTATAGACTTAGTAAACAGTAAAAAATAAATTTTCATTCAAAAACAAAGCTACATTGTAAAAATCGAAAATAGTTAAGATTGAATGCCGCTAAAATATCTATAATACGATATGATTTTCGATTATTGTGTTTCGTGACATTTTGAAATGGCTTTTCATTTCACAATAACTTTGGGAGTTAAATGTCTTTCCTTTTTTTACAAATATAAGGAATGTATATATTGGCAAAGGTAAAACGTTTTTTCGACTCGTGTCATAGGCGGACATCGGACAAAGAAGAATTTCTTTTGACATAAAATTTTTATTCTTTTCTTGAACAATATGATTGTTTCTTTAGCTTAAAACGTTGGAATATTCAAATATATTTCATTGGTTATTTTTAGAAAGTAACAAATTTACAAAAGTTAGTTACTATTTTTAATTATTGTTAGTATGTTGTTTGTTTAAAAAATAATTTTTTTAAATATTTTAGAACATTTTTCTGTGTATTTTTTGTTAAGTTAGCCGTAAAATAAACCATGTCTTGGTGAGCCATATTTTCAGAATAAACCATGTCTTTGTCTCCTACGAGAACGTGTTATAATTTTGAGTTGTACTTATGTGTTGTATGTTTTCTGGAATAAAACTTTGACTTTGGCCTTAAAATATTTAACTAAATATATATTTTTTACCGTGACTTCAAATTATTTAATTCTTTAAAAAATTGGACAAAATATAAAGCGAAGTTTGGTAAACAATCAAAGCTAAAAGTGCTTCAAATTTTGAAGCATTTTTCAACAACACTTCGGATCACAAGTATTTCCCTATTGTTTTAGTGTTACATCTTTGAAGAAATCTTCAATATTTAAAAGAGACAAACTATGCCAGGTTGTGTCACCAGTTTCCAACTTATATTGCAAAAGTGTTTTTGTCAAAAAATTATTTAAATTGTAGGAGTGATAACTTGTTCCAAAACTATTTCACTCTCTGTGTGTTAAATAAGAATTATCAGTATTGGTGTGGCTGCGTTAACACAGGATTTCCTGAAAAAGTTTTAAATGTTTATTAATTTAATGTATTAGTTTGAAATGCTAAAATTATTTGCCTGTAATCTTCTACAATATCGTTATTAATAACGATCGACGTATAACGCGATCATTTTCTGGCTTCATCGTGGCGTACCAATGTCATGTTATTTTTTTAGTTTTTTTATCATTTCGTACTCATTTCTCTTATTTAAATCAGAACACGTGCAGTTATGATTCAATTCACAGGTTTTTGTATATTAACAGGTGAGATAACGAAAGTGTTCTAATAATATTCATAATACTTTTATTTTTGTTTTTTTTAACCTCTCTTGTTTTTATTCTTTTCGTCAAATCCGTGTTGTTTAAAAAAGGGCACTTTTTTGTTTAAAAACAAATGAAAGTGTGAATTTACACTGTTGGTCCCTCCCTAGATCAAGTTTCGACTGAGACAAGCTAAATTTTTGAGAATTTTAATATTTTTTATTGTTATATGTAGTACATGGTTGCTGGGTAACTAGCCTTGCGTATTCTGTTTTTAGCTAAATAAATACTAGCCTTGAAAAATGCTCTAAGAATAGAGCAGGAAAAAGGGACGATTTTTCTGCGGGCGTATGTTTAGACAGAAAAGATGTAGACTGGTCTGAAATGGACATTATGTTGACTAAGAAAATTTGCATTTGGTTTGGCCAGCTGCTCACTAAATAAAAATTTCTACCATATGATAATGATTTGTTTATACATTGATCTAATTACACAGCACTGTTGCATTTTTTTAGTTTGATGAAATGTCAATTGAAAAAATTATACTCACAGCAATCTTTGACAAGCGCGAATTCGCTACTTTTTCAATTTGAAGGTTATATATACATTTGTATGTGTAAGAAACAACTATAAATTTGAAAAAGTGCCGATTTCGCGCTTTTCAAAGATTGCTGTGAGTATAATTTTTTCAATTGACATTTCATCAAACTAAAAAAATGCAACAGTGCTGTGTGATTAGATCAATATATAAACAAATCATTATCATATGGTAGAAATTTTTATTTAGTGAGCAGCTGGCCAAACCAAATGCAAATTTTCTATAGTCCACATAATGTACATCTCAGACTAGTCCACATTTTTTCTGTCTAAACATACTCCCGGGAAAAAATCGCCCCTTTTTCCTGCTCTATTATTAGAGCATTTTTCAAGGCTAGTCTACTACTTTTTTTGAATTAAATTAAAAATAGCCTAATAAACTATAGTTTTAGCTGCACAATGACATATGTTTATAATCATTCCGTTGCCGAGATATACTTTTTTAAATAAAAAATAATAATAAGAAGATGATAAATTTAAATTACAAAATTTACCCACGTTGTTTAATTATAGTTAGTGCGGTGCAGTGGCGCTCCAGACAAAATTTACCTACGTTCTCTAAATATAGTTGGCGCGATGCTGTGCGCCAATGATTGCAATTATAATTCTAAAGTAAAAATAATAATAATAAGAAGATGATGAACATGAATTACAAAATTTACTCACGTTTTCTAAGTATATTTGGCGCCGTGCGGTGGGTTAAATTGCAGTGTGGCACCCCCGCACCATTGATGGTTACCTACCGGCGCGTGGCGCTCCCGCGCCACCGACGCTTATTATTATTTTTTAATAAATAAAACTTTGTATTAATTTTGTCATCAGTAATGCGAGAATTAAAAAAAGTACTCTGTTGTTTTCGCCGATTTCCGCGCGTTTGAAGCAGATGGCGCTGGGAACTGGTTCCGTTTCTGCCACTAATTAAAACCGGTCTGCTTTTTTGTGCGGTTTTTATGAGGGGATGTTGGTTGTCTGCTCTGTACAATCCTTATTGTTGCCAAAAGGCTGTTATTGTGCGGTTGGCAAGTTTTATTTGTCTATTTTTCAAATTTTTCATTTTGATCAATAAATCGATAACAAGGACCTAAATCAAAAAAGTACTTCCTAAGAAAGTTGCGTAATTCCTTCTTCTTTTCTATGAGCCCATGTTTTTCTATGTTTATTTTTGATCAATCAGTAACGAATGAGGAATATCACTTTTAAGGATGGAGCGTTGGAATAATAATAATAATAAGAAGAAGAAGAAGAAGAAGAAGGTTCTGAATTTCAAAATTTACCCACGTTCTCTAATAATGGTTGGCGCGGCGCCACGGGGCTAAATCGCCCCGTGGCGCTCCCGCGCCACCCATGAAATACACTTCTTAAACTTTTATATAGAAGGTTAATTTTTTACTTTTTATTTATGTTAATATTCATATAGAACCTTTTTAACTATACATCGCACATCTCGGCAAGTTGTTCCACTACTCGTGCTCCAAAATTCCCTCCACGAAAATGCTGTAAATAAAAAATTAATTCTTTTTTTTACAATTATAATATACTGAAACTGTTTCTTGCGGAAGTTTTCCGTGTAAAAAATTCAGTGAGTGTCGAGAAGTTCTCTGTTTATTTTTTTACATCTTATTGTTTCGGCTTCGCTTTTTATCACACCGTGCTACCGTACGGGTTCGCTCTTCCCACCGGTCGGGTCAGCTTTGTCCACTTTAAGTTTAACTCGTGTTATTGGCACCGCGTGTTTGCTTCACAAGTGTGCAAATATTACAAAGTCCGCCACCCGCTAACACAACTACTCCATCCGGTGTGGAAAAGCTATTAAAAGCCGCGCAATCCCAAGAATAATCTTATTGTTCGATTTTCCCAGTGTTTTTGAGGCGATAGTGTGTTACGGAGAACTTGAGACCAGCTTATACTAATCATTTCGAAATTTTTGCAGGTTACGATTGTATCATATAAACTTTTTGATACAGCTTGTGCCTATAAATTTAGTAAAGATTCACACTTTCCGTTTTCCCATGATTTTTAATTAAATCAATCCTTCCTCTCAAACTTTTTTAATTTTTTTAAATGTAATATTTCAAACTAGTAAAAAATAGTATTTTTCCAATTGCCAACTCAAAATAATTTAGTCCTAAATGTATTATTTTAGAAACAAATTAACACAAGTTTGCGCGAAAAGTCTATAAGATAGGTGATATTGATTCTAATTATTTAAAATTAAATTGTTACTTTTTATTATAAAGGTGATATTATATCTACGATAAATGATAATGTTTGTTTGCTAGAATAAGCAATTTGATTTGATTTGATTTATTTTATTTATTTTTTATTGTTATAGGTTTTCAGCTTATAAGAAAAATGGTGCTAGTTCTCGTTTCTTTCATGGCATTTGCCATAAGCGCTAACGCTCAAGGTAATTAATTACTTTTCATCAATTATCAAAAAACTTTAAGCTTCTTATTCCTCCCTTCTCACAAAGTGCAATAATTTACGTGTTACGCAGGCTTTTTTAAAAAAATGGGACCACATCCCTATTTTTACAAAAAAAAAGGTCAGTATAAAAATTATTAAGGCTGGTTCATACTTATGACAAAACGTCCTTTGGACTTTGTCCAAAGGACAAATACAGCGTAAAAACGTCCTTTAGACTTTGTCCAAAGGACAACGTGTTCATATTTTTTGTCCTTTGGACTTTTCCCTTTGGAGTTTCTCCTTTGGACTTTGTTCGAAGGACAAATTCTGATTAGCATTCATACTTCGTCCAAAGGAAAAAGTTCAAAGGACGTTTTGGCTTGTTCAAAGGACGTTTTGGATTTTCTAAAATTGTCCTTTGGACTTTGTCCAAACGAGGTTTTGTCATAAGTATGAACCAGCCTTTATGTTGTGAAATTACTAGATTTTTTTTATTAATGGACTTTGACACCAATAAAACAGTTTCAATACATATTTCCACGTTGTTTGAACATCTCTCCGTTTACCACGCTCCTTTTTATCACCTTTCCTTTTAATTATCACGGGGTTTAAGTTTATTATCACGGAGTTTAGTTTATTAGTTTCAGAAATTTCAAGCTATTGTCATAATTTGTATTGCGAAAATTACATTTTATTAACAGTCTTCGTGTGAAATTTTTCTGGACACGTTTAACTAAGTCAATATCCTGCTTTAAATATGGATTCCAAATTGCACTTCCATATTCCAACATAGGTCTCACGTACGTTGCGTACGCGCGCGTCAAGTTTTTAAAGTTATTAGAATACCCAGAAAATAAAATATCTATAACAAAGTAATTTTCCGACCCGTTTCTTTTATTGGCTACGCTCTTTGCATTTACAGATTGAAAATAAAAAATTTTAAAACGAAAAAGCTAAAAACAATGGAAAAACCTTATTAAATCGTGTAAAATATTTTTTCCTTAAATGTTTGTAGGACTGTACAGGTCTCGTATCGGCCCTTGCCCAGACGGTCAACATCCTAAATGCCCTTTGGACTATCAACACTTTAGGGGTGGATGTCCCGCAAATTGCTATAAATACCAAATTCCCGGAGGACAAACAATCTGCTGCCGTAAGTATTTTTTTCTGTGGGAAAAACAATTTGCAGGCTGCAACCGTAAGTAATTTTTTCCAGTATACATACCTTTGTAAAACTAGTGCGGGACCTGTGTCTCAGTAGATTTTGGGAAAACTGGAGTCGAAAAAATTTGGCCTCTAGGTTTTTTATATAAAGTACACAGAAATGACCGTTAATGTTGCCAGTTAAAAGATATTTGTATATTGACTTCTAGAAAACTTCAACACAATTATTTTAAGTCCAAAATAAAAGTATTTCGAAGTTTCTAACCCTTGTGTAATCTTTAAAATCGGTTTATGTATGTTTAATTTTAATTTTTATTGTTTCAGCTCTTCCATCAACCAAATTGTTTGGTGGTGCAGTTCCTCCACCTTTTAACCCCAACTATTTCCAAAGGGAACCCTCAACGATGGGAAATGTTGGAACTATTATACACAACAATGCAATCACCAACTTCACAAACGCTTATCTGAATATGAGAACAGTTCGCGAGCAGGTTTGTTGGTCATTTCTTAAAAAAAATTCCCATTGACAAAAACTCTGCTCCCGTGCTAATAAAAAAGTAAGTTTATTTTATTTCGTTTTAAGCAGAATATGCGAGACAAGTTAGTGAGCACCAACTGCGAATGAATATGTTACATCTTAAACTTTTCTTGACTGCTGCTGCAGTATTGCAGTTGTATTGCATGGCTTTGTTTACTACGACACAAAAAGAGTCACAGTTCCTAATGAATCAACATGACTCTGACTTATTATGCTTGTATAGTATTTGTGTGTTAGAAGTAGTGATGTTCCCCGGAGCTCAAGAGCTACAGAGCGGAACTCCGCTTTTAGGAGCTCCGGGGCTACCTCAGGAGCTCCGGAGCTATGCCTTATTTTTATATTATTTTTATGAATAATTCAAGAATGGTGGTTTGATTCTGATCATTTTGTTAAAAAAAATTTTCGTAAACTGAATTTTTTTCAAAACTTATTGA
Source organism: Microlaimidae sp. YZB2_3 (assembly GCA_030248175.1). Classification (NCBI taxonomy): domain Eukaryota; kingdom Metazoa; phylum Nematoda; class Chromadorea; order Desmodorida; family Microlaimidae; species Microlaimidae sp. YZB2_3. The sequence continues at coordinate 8,250 of JASAMX010017590.1, forward strand.
AAACAATAAAAATAGTCCTACAAACACAGCTCGAGTGATTCAAAAGGTATTCCAAGCTTAAATAAGCTTTAAATCGCTCATTTAAAGGGAAAGGCTTCAGAATTTCCTTTGCTCTAAATGGGCAGAGCTACAGAGCATAATATTGGAGGATAGAAACGTTATTAGTTAGAAGATAAAAAGTTACATTCACGAGTAGCTTATAATAATTTTAACTCATTGTGTCATGGTAACGACAATAAATAGTGCTGGAGTACTTTAGGAGTACCACGCAAAGCCTCTTTGCATTATCTTTGCTTATTATTATGCACTGAAGAATAGTAGTTTTGTTAATGGAGTGTAGTTTGGTAAAAAATACAAAAATATAATAACAAATAGTTTATTAAAAATTTTAACTCCCCCCCAAAAAAAAGACTCCTTGGAGGGTCATATTTGTGTCAAAAAATTCACGAATAAGAAATAAACTTGTACTACAATCATACATTCTTTGTTAGTATTCTTGCTATCATTATATACAACGTAGTTTTTTTAAATTTTACTACTACTAGCATCTATATGATTGAGAAAATGTCCTCCTTTTACACAAGCGTTTATTTTCAAACCTTAAACAACTCTGGTTAGTAAATTTTTTACCTTTAGCTTAGACTCTTGGACCAATTTGTTTTTTAGATTTCCAATGAAAAATTCCTGCCAATGCTGATGTACACTAAAGTCACGTGCAAATACTGCCAATGCGCCAAACGCCTCATGAAACAATTCTACCCCTCAGTTCGCTTCTACTACCTTGGTACGTGCAACGCTAAAATATGTCACAATTTAAAAAAAAATACACCTGACTCGGTCTTGCTGCTGCAGAATGAGTTCATAAAACATTTCCATTAAACATACGTTATTGGGACTTTTTAATATTTTAAAATATAATGACTTTAATTGTCAAGATTTGCATACATGGCTGATTTATGCTGTTCCAGGGATTTTGTGTCATTTTGATAATTGTTTTTGAATTAACAAAACTTACTTATAAAACAGGAAAGGTTTTATTGGTTTTTAAAATTTTTAAATTTCAAACAAATTTTAGAAAATCACAAGAATTTTTTTTTTCAAATTGGAAAAAAAGCATAAAATGTGGAACAAAACATGAGAGATACTATATTGTATTCTAATAATCCCAAATTTTATATAAATAAACTATCCGAAGCTTTAAATTCTTGAAACTCGTTTTAAACCCACGTCTTACCACAATTTAAAAAAATTTACCCCATGTTTGCGAAAGTTCTTAAAGTATCCATGTATCGCTACCAAAAGAAAAGGTGTTTAATAAATATCTTTATGGGATTTTAAAAAAATTCTTGCAATTGGATTTTTAATATTAATTATTGGATTCATTAAAACAAAATTAGTAATGTGCCCTAATTAGCCATAAAACGTAAGCTTTAATGTGTTTTATGCCAAACAGTATAAAACTATATAACCTGATACAGCTATTTAATTCCAAAAAGAAACAGTGAGACTTAATGAAGATTTAACTTCATTTGTGATGTTTTTTTTTTAATTTTATTATAATTTTTAATTAGAAATCAATTTAAACACGACTTTTAGATCACTATTTTTGATTCTTTCAAGATTATAAACGAAATTGTTGATTTCAAACGTTTCAAACCATCTTTAAAAAAAATGATTATATTCATTTAAAAATAATTGCCACATAAGTCTAATCCAAATCCAAAAGTTTTGCCTGCCAAAGCTTCTTTTTTTGGTAAAATTTGTTTTATTTGATTGCCAAGTCTTGATTTATTCAAAATATCCCCACCTTGTAAAATCAATAATTTACATTAATTTAAATTAAATTTAGAGTGATTTATTTGATTTTAGACTACGATGTGTACGGATCTAATGGCCAAGGTTTGATTCAAGCCGCAGAGGAATTAACCGGCATGAGAACGGTTCCTATAATTTTCATTTGCGGCGAACTTGTGAGGGACGGTAAGGGCTTTTAACTTAATTTCGATCAGCTTTAGCGAACCGTTTAACCAAACAGGTAGTCCGCCTATTTTTCAGTGGTTTCCGTCTAATAGACTAGTTCGGAATAAAGGTTTTTTAGTGTTAGGAATAGGGTACATAACTACTAGCGCCAATCATATGTAGAGGGAAAATTGAGAAACAGCGAGCGACTAGTACATTTTACGGTTTAAAATATTTCAAATATTTATTCAAATATTTATTGGTTTAAAATCTTGACCCCTTCTCTTCGAAATTTCTTAAATACTTTTTAAATATTGCAAAAGCAAAAGCAGTTTTTGGGGATTTTTAGTTTTTTGCCGCTTCGTATGTACGGCGCTGCTGGCGCGCTTGTTTTCCAGTTTTTTAATGTTTCAATTACAGAAAATGCTTAATTTTAAAGTTTGGAATGGGCTTTTTAAAATTAATTTTTAAGTTTTGAATAGTTTTACAAGCAAAACATTAAAAAAACTATGTAGGTTTAAAATTAGTTTAAAAGCACAAATTTCATCTTTAGTTTTACTCATTCGAAATCACTGTTCAGGATAATACTATTTTAGTGGTGATTTTAAACTATTGTGACGTTTAATTAAAAAACAAAAATTTATTTAGCACAAACTGATATATTACAGCACTTCAACGTAGTGAAACATAACATCGTGTAGCAATTTTTATGAAGTATAGATTTAAACTTAAGAAACTAAGAAATCTAAGATTTTTTCAAATTTTATTTTTTTCTTTTTGTACCCTCTCTCGTACAGTAAAAGACGCTTATTCCGAACTAGTCTATAGTCAAAAGAAGCGAATCACAGCGTGTGATATAATTGCGGATATAATATAATTATTTTATATAATTATGCTCTCATTCAAATAATAACTTGCATAGCTTGCGTCCTCACCAGAGTACGATTTTCAATTATATCGAAAACAGACAGAAGGGTCAAAAAAACCATAAGAATTATCACTGCAAGAAGGAGAGGAACAGGTTTGATTTTGACAAAAGAGTTAAATAGATACTGGCGTCAGGAGAAAATACTTCCAAAAAAAAATTGGCAGGATATGATTTAATTTAATTTGATCGACTATGCTTTGTTAGGAAACGGCCGAATTCGCTCCACCCACTTCACTCCTGATTTATTTTGATCCCGACCCATCTCGCTTCTTACCCACCTCTCGCTCCAAACAAATTTTTGTTAGTAATCAACACTCGATAGCAATCAACACAGTTAATTTCCAATGTTTTATACCTAAAAATCAATGCAGATCGGATATCAATTTTTTAAAACTCCAAAATTCAATTTAATTTTAGAATGTGAGATACTTATGTGTGTTTTTCTTTCTTTACTGTATTTAATGTTTCGAAAATTTAGGCGCCCAAGGCTTGGTAAATCTGCACAACTCCGGTCAATTGAAATCCAGGTTGGAACGATGCAATCCTTCTTCTCAACCGATTTCTGAGTCCCAATAATCCCCTACGGTCAACCCTACGGGTGTCCAATTGAACCGAAATTTTGCTTTATACGCATTATATATATAAGTCCACAACCGTAACAGATGATTTCCACAAGTAATTGTCGTTTGATCTCTAAGGTACCAGTTGACCTGTTAAACTGATGATTTTAACTTTTACTTTGGTTTATATAATAAAAATAAGACGCTTTCATACTGGCGTTAAGTTAGTATTAAATTAATAGTGTCAAATAATAAGATAAAAAATATTGGTATAATTTTTTCTTGTGTTTAATAAAATAAAATAGGAAAAATTATTAGTTATTAATCTTATTGTCTCCTTTGAGTCATTTTTTTATTAAATTAAAAGTTGTATGTTATTTGTTTTTACTGCGACCCGCTAAAAGATCGCATTTTTATTCCGACTTGGATCACATCAAGTGGATTATGATGTTTGAGCCGTAGAACTGAAAATTTGGAACCTTTAATACAACAAAAATTTGGTTTGGGATTTGGTTAAAATTTAGGTCTAGGTTTAGGTTTGATAGCGAGTTTTACTTTCCGTGCAAAGTTCTCCACTGATGGCTCCAAGTGTTCCAAATTCACCGACTTACTGCGTACTTACTTACTTACTTACTTACTTACTTACTTACTACCGACTTACTTACTTACTTACCGACTTACTGGAGAGTACTGCGAGAAAAGCGGCAAACGAAGCACGGATATGATATGATTAATGCTTTCCTATATTGCTTTTGTGGTCGATTATAATATTAGCATCTAATTTTCTAATTTTTAAACGTAGGTAAATTAAATTAAGAAAAAAATTAAACATATTTCAGTCTAATTTACTTTTGCATAGCGGTTAGCTTGCAAGTAAAAACACCAAAATTGAAAGAAAAAAATAATTGCATTGTTATGCGTTCGTTCATATACATTTATTTTTATTATTATCATCATAGTTAATGTTTTTATTAGACAATATAAAAACAAAAACATACACAAAAGACGAAATAAAAAATATAACGCAATAGATAATATTATTTTAAGCAAATATAATGCAATGAGTAATATTACTTTGAGAAAAAAATTAATTATAAATATTACAAATTTAATAGTAAATGCTTATGTTTATTAAATATTTTTTAGAAAGCACCTATAGGAACATAAATTTTTTTAAGATTTTGAAATTATTTAAGAAATGATTTAAAAACAAAAAAAAACAGCGTTTTCAAAAAAAATATATTAATAAATCTATTAGAATAAATTGTTTCATACTATTATATTTTGCAATTATACACTTTCGTAACATTTAAAAATTTTACCTTGATACTTCGTGGAATGACCCTGAAGTTATACAATTAACTAATATATACAAAAACTATCGCAAGACACTTTATAACCATACAACATATAATTTGAATAAAAAAATGACTCAAAGTGAGACAATAAGATGTAATAAGCTGAATAATTTTTCCTATTTTATTGTTATTAAACACAAGAAAATTTATGACCAATGATTTTTTATCTTATTATTTGACACTATTAATTTAATACTAACTTAACGCCAGTATGAAAGCGTCTTATTTTTATTATATAAACCAAAGTAAAAGTTAAAATCATCAGTTTAACAGGTCAACTGGTACCTTAGAGATCAACCACAATTACTTGTGGAAATCATCTGTTACGGTTGTGGACTTATATAATAATGCGTATACAAGAATTTCGGTTCAATTACACCCGTAGGGTTGACCGTAGGGGATTATTGGGTCAGGGATCGGTTGAGAAGAAGGATTGCATCGTTCCAACCTGGATTTCAATTGACCGGAGTTGTGCAGATTTACCAAGCCTTGGGCGCCTAAATTTTCGAAACATTAAATACAGTAAAGAAAGAAAAACACACATAAGTATCTCACATTCTAAAATTAAATTGAATTTTGGAGTTTTAAAAAATTTATATCCGATCTGCATTGATATTTTTAGGTATAAAACATTGGACATTAACTGTGTTGATTGCTATCGAGTGTTGATTACTAACAAAAATTTGTTTGGAGCGAGAGGTGGGTAAGAAGCGAGATGGGTCGGGAGCAAAATAAATCAGGAGTGAAGTGGGTGGAGCGAATTCGGCCGTTTCCTAACAAAGCATAGTCGATCAAATTAAATTAAATCATATCCTGCCAATTTTTTTTTTAAAGTATTTTCTCCTGACGCCGATATCTAGTTAAGTCTTTTGTCAAAATCAAACCCGTTCCTCTCCTTCTTGCAGTGATAATTCTTATGGTTTTTTTTACCCTTCCGTCTGTTTTCGATATAATTAAAAATTGTACTCTGGGGAAGGAACAAGCTATAGAAGTTATTATTTGAAGGAGAGCCTAATTATATAACACAATTATATTATATCCGCAATTATATCACACGCTGTGATTCGCTTCTTATGACTATAGACTAGTTCGGAATAAGCGTCTTTTACTATACGAGAGAGGGTACAAAAAGAACAAAATAAAATTTGAAAAAATCTTAGATTTCTTAGTTTCTTAAGTTTAAATTTATACTTCATAAAAATTGCTACACTATGATGATACGTTTCACTACGTTGAAGGGCTGTAATATATCAGTTTGTGCTAAATAAATTTTTGTTTTTTAATTAAACGTCACAAAATCACCACTAAGATTCAAGATTCAAGATTCAAGATTTTATTTTTCTAGTAATACATAAAGAAAACAGTAAGAAGGACAAAACAAACACAAAAATAGTATTATCCTGAACAATGATTTCGAATTAGTAAAACTAAAGATGAAATTTGTGCTTTTAAACTAATTTTAAACCTACATAGTTTTTTTTAATGTTTTGCTTCTAAAACTATTCAAAACTTAAAAATTAATTTTAAAAAGTCCATTCAAAACTTTAAAATTAAGCATTTTCTGTAATTGAAACATTAAAAAACTGGAAAACAAGCGCGCCAGTAGCGCCGTACATACGAAGCGGCAAAAAACTAAAAATCCCCAAAAACTGCTTTTGCTTTTACAATATTTAAAAAGTATTTAAGAAATTTTGAAGAGAAGGGGTCAAGAATTTAAACCAATAAATATTTGAATAAATATTTGAAATATTTTAAACCGTAAAATGTACTAGTCGCTCGCTGTTTCTCAATTTTCCCTCTACATATGATTGGCGCTAGTAGTTATGTACCCTATTCCTAACACTAAAAAACCTTTATTCCGAACTAGTCTATTAGACGGAAACCGCTGAAAAATAGGCGGACTACCGGTTCGCTAAAGCTGATCGAAATTAAGTTAAAAGCCCTTACCGTCCCTCACAAGCTCGCCGCAAATGAAAATTATAGGAACCGTTCTCATGCCGGTTAATTCCTCTGCGGCTTGAATCAAACCTTGGCCATTAGATCCGTACACATCGTAGTCTAAAATCAAATAAATCACTCTAAATTTAATTTAAATTAATCTAAATTATTGATTTTACAAGGTGGGGATATTTTGAATAAATCAAGACTTGGCAATCAAATAAAACAAATTTTACCAAAAAAAGAAGCTTTGACAGGCAAAACTTTTAGATTTGGATTAGACTTATGTGGCAATTATTTTTAAATGAATATAATCATTTTTTTTAAAGATGGTTTGAAACGTTTGAAATCAACAATTTCGTTTATAATCTTGAAAGAATCAAAAATAGTGATCTTAAAATCGTGTTTAAATTGATTTCTAATGAAAAATTATAATAAAATAAAAAAAACATCACAAATGAAGTTAAATCTTCATTAAGTCTCACTGTTTCTTTTTGGAATTAAATAGCTGTATCAGGTTATATAGTTTTATACTTTTTGGCATAAAACACATTAAAGCTTACGTTTTATGGCTAATTAGGGCACATTACTAATTTTGTTTTAATGAATCCAATAATTAATATTAAAAATCCAATTGCAAGAATTTTTTTAAAATCCCATAAAGATATTTATTAAACACCTTTTCTTTTGGTAGCGATACATGGATATTATAAGAACTTTCGCAAACATGGGGTAAATTTCTTTAAAATGCAGTAAGACGTGGATTCAAAACGAGTTTCAAGAATTTAAAGCTTCGGATAGTTTATTTATATAAAATTTGGGATTATTAGAGTACCATATAGTATCTCTCATGTTTTGTTCCACATCTCATGCTTTTTTTCCAATTTGAAAAAAAAAATTCTTGTGATTTTCTAAAGTTGTTTGAAATTTAAAAATTTTAAAAACCAATAAAACCTTTCCTGTTTTATAAGTAAGTTTTGTTAATTCAAAAACAATTATCAAAATGACACAAAATCCTTGGAACAGCATAAATCAGCCATGTATGCAAATCTTGACAATTAAAGTCATTATATTTTAAAATATTAAAAAGTCCCAATAACGTATGTTTAATGGAAATGTTTTATGAACTCATTCTGCAGCAGCAAGACCGAGTCAGGTGTATTTTTTTTTAAATTGTGACATATTTTAGCGTTGCACGTACCAAGGTAGTAGAAGCGAACTGAGGGGTAGAATTGTTTCATGAGGCGTTTGGCGCATTGGCAGTATTTGCACGTGACTTTAGTGTACATCAGCATTGGCAGGAATTTTTCATTGGAAATCTAAAAAACAGAATGGTCCAAGAGTCTAAGCTAAAGGTAAAAAATTTACTAACCAGAGTTGTTTGAGGTTTGAAAATAAACGCTTGTGTAAAAGGAGAACATTTTCTCAATTATATAGATGCTAGTAGTAGTAAAATTTAAAAAAACTACGTTGTATCCAATGATAGCAAGAATACTACTCTCTTAGAAGTGATTGCACTTTTTCGTGCAATATTAAGCAATAATTATTGCGTTCTGGTGGCTAGCGGAATTAATTGCATGATCTGCAATTTTTGTTGCAGTACTGGAATTGCAATATTTATTGCATACATATTGCAGTCTTGTGCGTGCAATTTTTTTGCAGTGCCTGCAATTTTATTGCAAGTGGTTTAATATTTCTTGCACATTCTTCTGCAGTCTAACTAAAAAATTATTGCAATGTTTGCAATTCTTTTGCAGAATTTCTAATATATTTTGCAGTTTTTTTGTAGTTATTATTGCAGTATTGTGAGCGGGAAAGATGATAATTGCGCGAATGATGATAGAAAACCGGTAAAAACGGAGAAATTTTCTTGTATATTGATGTCAAAGCAATCACACTTTTCCTCAAACAAAGAAAATCTAGCTTTACAAAACATATAATCCAGTGAAAGAACCTTAGGTTCTCTGTGGCCAAAATTATATTATTGCTATTGCATTTGTAAATATAGATCTATACATGAACTTTTGTATCAGTTGCAACAGAAAGAATTTTATTTATTAACAAACAGTAAAAATGTGAGCATTTACGGATTCCAGAAAATGTATAATCAATATTTAAGCCGCCTTCAATTATGTGCCCGGCTCCACGGCAAATTTAGAAAATAGGGCAAAATAGTTTTTTTACGATTTTCTCATTATGTGTGTTTTGTCGTGCAAATATAATAACAGATTCGAACTCAGCTAGATCCGCTCTATCAGTCTCCCAGTTGTGCCGTGATTCGCCCAGTATCTTCGATGTGCTATTTTCCTCCGCGGGTCGAAAACTCTGCATTCAGATTTGCCGTGCCGGAGGGAACCATCAAATTTCTGGAGTTTTCAAGCCGTGATAGAAAATAGCACATCAAAGATACTGGGCAAATCACGGCACAACCGGGAGGTTTAGATAAAGTGGATCTCGCTGAGTTCGAATCTGTAAACATATTTGCACGATACAAGACAAATAATGAGAAAATCACAAAAAAAACTATTTTTGCCCAATTTTTACAAATTTACCGTGGAGCACGACACATAATTAATGATTCCCGGTTTAAGGTGAATAAAAATGGGTAGGGCAGTTCAAAGAAAAAATGACTAAACAAATATCCCAGGGTATTTCAAAGGGTCTGAAACACCTGTGATAATTGTTTTGTACTTTTTACTTTGGAGTTCCACACCCTTGTTTATTGACCTTTGCCATTAAGAATAATTGATAGAGAAGAATATAACGCTCAGTACTAAAACCAATTTTGTGGGCGTTTTACTAAGGGGGTAGAAAATGCCCAGTTTATGCCCGCTTTTTGTATTCTCTATTTTGCCCAGTCGTGACCCTAATTAACCTAAGCAGGTGTATAAATTTCTGCCCTTTACAGTCACTGAAAACGCATAGATTCAAAGTTTATGCTGAGCGTCATATTCTCCTTTATAATATATTGTTGCTATTATACGAATATTGCATATTATGTACCGTTGATTTTCATTTCCTTCTATCACATGTACATAAATCCAATGATGCCTTTTATTGATCAATAAACGAGAATTATTGAAAGCTAACTACCTTAAAAAACTGTGTTACCTTTACACTTGAGTTACACCAGGCTGAGGCTGCAAGGGCGTAGCTAGGATTTCGGAAAGGAGGGGGGTTGCACTCCATACAAATTTTTCGATAGGGGGTTGTGAGGGTTGTATTCCAAATTTTCAAAATAACATAAAAAGACATTAAAAAGGGTAAAATTTTTTGTGCTTTGCGCTAAGTGATTCTTTTTTTATTTGCATTGTTTTTTAAGTTAAACTTGAAAAACTTTAAGTTTAAAAAAGTATAACATTAAAAATCGTTCGACAGCCTGAAAAAATTTCAAAAATTGTCTTTGAAATTCATTAGAAACATCACTTAAAAGTTGTAAAAAGGTATATAAATGTCGAGCGCTGAGCGGAGTGAAGCGCGAGAAAATTTTTTAAAATTGTTCTCTTAGGACCCCCAAATTTTTACCTTCGCCAGCCCAAAGGGGGGGGGGTTATGGGGGTTGTAACTACAACCTTGTGAGGTAGTTTTGTTTAGGTCTGTGTGATGTGTGTTTACGTTAGTCACAGTAAAAGTGGCTTCGCCTCATACATAGCTTTAGTTATTCAAAACCAACTATAATATATAGCAGAAAGGAATTTGATACTACTGTATTTTTTTAGATGCATATGAGAGTATTAAAGTGGGGGTAGGAATCTCAACCTCCTGTTTATTTTAAGCCTTTCTCACCAGCCCAACACTTGAACGCTCTAAAGTGAACATTGGGAAAATGGTGAACGGCTAAATTGAATATGATAAACATTGTGACAGATAGGAATTCCAAGCGTTGTTCACCAATCTTCACTTTTGAGTATTCAAGCTTTTGGCTGGTTAGAAGGGGTTAATATCATATATTTTAACCATTCATATTTGGCATGTACACCGTGACCCACCATAAAACGAAGGTAGAACTTCCTATCCTCAGTTCTCAACACCCACAAATCTGAGGAAAACACAAGAGTGTCATACGTATTCTTCTCAGTTGTAAATTCTTGATATACACATTCATTTAAAAAAACTAAAATTTTTTGAATAGCCACTTGTCCTGTACTGTTTATAATCATAAATATATACTCAACAGTGTAATTTTTGGTTTTCACACATAACCAGTCCAACAATGAAGAAGAATACACAATTTCAACAATACAAAATGAAGCCATGGTGCTTAGGACCATCCGAGTGAAAATATGAATTTTGTCGCAAACACAAAACTTAATATTTTACCATAAAATATTTGTCAGCGATTCAGAAAAAAACTATGATATTTGGGAGAAAAATTTATATTGTTTCAGTAATCAGCGAAGAACTTGTATCGTAAAAAACACTGATAATTCATGATTATACGAGCAGTTACTTCGATTTTTTTTACACAATATGCACTCTAGATACGTAAGAAACACTGTGTTTAATTTTCATTGCTTTGAATTAAGAATTGATGAAGAAATCCAGGAGATACCCAGCGGCGCGGCGCTTCGACCACAATGCTTGTTTTATTTTTTACGGCTCTTTTTATTTTTTTTATTTTCCAGAATAAAAAAAATCAAGCGTTGTGGTCGAGGCGCTGCCGGGCGTCTCGCATAAAATTTTCGATTTCTCCCGTAACAATTATCGGTGTTTTTTATAATAAAAGTTTCTTGGTGATTACTTAACAAATATAAATTTTTCAACCAAACATTATAGATTTTCTGAATCCCTGGCGAAAGTTCTATGGCAAAATATCAAGTTTTTGTCTCCGCAGTGAAATTTGTGTTTTCAGTCAAATGGTCCTAAGTACCATGGCTTCATTTTGTATCATTGAAATTGTGTATAAGCACAGAATAAGCTTAACAAACACAAATTTAAACAAACCATTCTCTACTTTTTGAAGTATGTTCATTAAAAATGATGGCCATTAAAAAATTAATTCATTAAAAATGGATCCGATGGTCCACCGGTTCCGTTTGAGGGTTGCTTCTATAACTGGGACATCCACAAACTCAGGTGGATATCGCACGTCTTTCAAAATTCTGAGATCATCGACTTCTCTGTGTTTTTGAATCCGCACGGCAGCAGTTGCGATTCCATTTCATATCCCCAAATTTTTCGAGAATTTCAAGCGCATGAGTTCGTATCTTTTCCTGAATTTCAGGAATATCGGGTAAGCTGGGAAATAAAAAGTCATCTACGGCTAAATTTTTTTCTATGCCTTCCACTAATATTCCACTAAAACTGATGTTTGATTCCTGTGACATTTTTATATTTTAATCTTTTTCTGAAGTTTCAAATAACTGTTATTTACTTTTGCAAAAAACAATGCAAATAACCATTCTGTAAATAAAACATCAGGCAATCGCGGTTATATTTCAATATTTTTGCGTATGTATAAATAAAATTGCACAGTTTCCAATTTTTTTTGCAGAAACTGCAATATAATCAGGGGGCAAATGTTATCATTATTGTACTTTGTGCAATGAATTAGCGGATTCTGCAATTTTTGTTATGTTTCCACTCTACTGCAAAAATATTGCAATTTTTTTTACTTGGCAAGATTTTGCACTTTGTGCAAAATCCAGCAAAATGCTGCAAAAAAATTAAAGGTCATGCAATAAATATTTCATTTTCCAATTTGCAATATTTATTGCAGTTCAAATCTGCAATCACTTTTTAGAGAGTACCATCGTTGAGGGTTCCCTTTGGAAATAGTTGGGGTTAAAAGGTGGAGGAACTGCACCACCAAACAATTTGGTTGATGGAAGAGCTGAAACAATAAAAATTAAAATTAAACATAAATAAACCGATTTTAAAGATTACACAAGGGTTAGAAACTTCGAAATACTTTTATTTTGGACTTAAAATAATTGTGTTGAAGTTTTCTAGAACTCAATATACAAATATCTTTTAATTGGCACCATTAACGGTCATTTCTGTGTACTTTATATAAAAAACCTAGAGGCCAAATTTTTTCGACTCCAGTTTTTCCAAAATCTACTGAAACACAGGTCCGGCACTAGTTTTAGAAAGGTATGTGTACTGGGAAAAATTACTTACGGTTGCAGCCTGCAGATCGTTTGTCCCACAGAAAAAAAATACTTACGGCAGCAGATTGTTTGTCCTCCGGGAATTTGGTATTTATAGCAATTTGCGGGACATCCACCCCTGAAGTGTTGATAGTCCAAAGGGCATTTAGGATGTTGACCGTCTGGGCAAGGGCCGATACGAGACCTGTACAGTCCTACAAACATTTAAGAAAAAATATTTTACACGATTTAATAAGGTTTTTCTATTGTTTTTAGCTTTTTTGTTTTAAAATTTTTTATTTTCAATCTGTAAACGCGAAGAGCGTAGCCGATAAAAGAAACGGGTGTGAAAATTACATTGTTATAGATATTTTATTCTCTGGGCATTCTAATAACTTTAAAAACTTGACGCATGCGTACACAACGTACGTAAGACCTATGTTGGAATATGGAAGTGCAATTTGGAATCCATATTTAAAGCAGGATACTGACATAGTTGAACGTGTCCAGAAAAATTTCACACGAAGACTGTTTAAAAAATGTAATTTTCGCAATACAAATTATGACAATAGCTTGAAATTTCTGAAACTAATAAACTAAACTCCGTGATAATAAACTTCAACCCCGTGATAATTAAAAGGAAAGGTGATAAAAAGGAGCGTGGTAAACGGAGAGATGTTCAAACAACGTTGAAATATGTATTGAAACTGTTTTATTGGTGTCAAAGTCCATTAATACAAAAAATCTAGTAATTTCACAACATAAAGGCTGGTTCATACTTATGACAAAACGTCGTTTGGACAAAGTCCAAAGGACAATTTTAGAAAATCCAAAACGTCCTTTGAACAAGCCAAAACGTCCTTTGAACTTTTTCCTTTGGACGAAGTATGAATGCTAATCAGAATTCGTCCTTCGAACAAAGTCCAAAGGACAAACTCCAAAGGGAAAAGTCCAAAGGACAAAAAATATGAACACGTTGTCCTTTGGATTTTGTCCTTTGGACAAAGTCTAAAGGACGTTTTTACGCTGTATTTGTCCTTTGGACAAAGTCCAAAGGACGTTTTGTCATAAGTATGAACCAGCCTTAATAATTTTTATACTGACCTTTTTTTTGTAAAAATAGGGATGTGGTCCCATTTTTTTAAAAAAGCCTGCGTATCACGTAAACACTTTGTGAGAAGGGAGGAATAAGAAGCTTAAAGTTTTTTGATAATTGATGAAAAGTAATTAATTACCTTGAGCGTTAGCGCTTATGGCAAATGCCATGAAAGAAACGAGAACTAGCACCATTTTTCTTATAAGCTGAAAACCTATAACAATAAAAAATAAATAAAATAAATAAAATCAAATCAAATAATTTATTCTAGCAAACAAACATTATCATTTATCGTAGATATAATATCACCTTTATAATAAAAAGTAACAATTTAATTTTAAATAATTAGAATCAATATCACCTATCTTATAGACTTTTCGCGCAAACTTGTGTTAATTTGTTTCTAAAATAATACATTTAGGACTAAATTGTTTTGAGTTGGCAATTGGAAAAATACTATTTTTTTACTAAGTTTTGAAATATTACATTTAAAAAAATTAAAAAAGTTTGAGAGGAAGGATTGATTTAATTAAAAATCATCAAAAAATCGGAAAAGCCTAAATCTTTACTAAATTTCCCAGCGGGAGCGGTTATCTGTAAAAAACTTATATGATTTGATAATTTTAACCTGGAAAAATTTCGAAATGATTAGTATAAGCTGGTCTCAAGTTCTCCGTAACACACTATCGCCTCAAAAACACTGGGAAAATCGAACAATAAGATTATTCTTGGGATTGCGCGGCTTTTAATAGCTTTTCCACACCGGATGGAGTAGTTGTGTTAGCGGGTGTCGGACTTTGTAATATTTGCACACTTGTGAAGCAAACACGCGGTGCCAATAACACGAGTTAAATTTAAAGTGGACAAAGCTGACCCGACCAGTGGGAAGAGCGAACCCGCACGGTAGCACGGTGTGATAAAAAGCGGAGCCGAAACAATAAGATGTAAAAAAATAAACAGAGAACTTCTCGACACTCACTGAATTTTTTACACGGAAAACTTCCGCAAGAAACGGTTTCAGTATATTATAATTGTAAAAAAAAAGAATTAAGTTTTTATTTACAGCATTTTCGTGGAGGGAATTTTGGAGCACGAGTAGTGGAACAACTTGCCGAGATGTGCGATGTATAGTTAAAAAGGTTCTATATCAATATTGACATAAATAAAAAGTAAAAAATTAACCTTCTATATAAAAGTTTAGGAAGTGTATTTCATGGGTGGCGCGGGAGCGCCACGGGGCGATTTAGCCCCGTGGCGCCGCGCCAACCATTATTAGAGAACGTGGGTAAATTTTGAAATTCAGAACCTTCTTTCTTCTTCTTCTTCTTCTTCTTATTATTATTATTATTAATATTATTATTATTATTCCAACGCTCCATACTTCAAAGCGATATTCCTCATTCGTTACTGATTAATTAAAACCAAACATATAGAACATGGGCTCATAGAAAAAGAAGAAGGAATTACGCAACTTTCTTTAGGAAGTACTTTTTTGAATTTAGGTCCTTGTTACCGATTTATTGATTCAAATAAAAAATTTGAAAAATACACAAATAAAAACTCCCAACCGCACAATTAGACAGCCTATGGCAACAATAAGGATTGTACAGAGCAGACAACGAACAGCCCCTCATAAAAACCGCACAAAAAAAGCAGACCGGTTTTAATTAGTGGCAGAAACGGAACCAGTTCCCAGCGCCATATGCCTTAACCGCGCGAAAAACGGCGGAAGCGACAGAGTATTATTTTAATTCTTGCATTACTGATGACAAAATAGGTGGAGAGAAGTCTTATTTATTAAAAAATGGGTAAAGATAAGCGTCGGTGGCACGGGAGCTCCACGCGCTGGTAGGTAATCATGGGTGGTGCGGGGGCGCCACACTGCAATTTAACCCACCGAACAGCACCAACTATACTTTAACAACATCGGTAAATTTTGTAATTCATGTTCATCATTTTCTTCTTATTATTATTTTTATTTTAGAATTATAATTGCAATCATTGGCGCACGGCATCGCGCCAGCTATATTTAGAGAACGTAGGTAAATTTTGTCTGGAGCGCCACTGCACCGCACTAACTATAATTAAGCAACGTGGGTAAATTTTGTATTTAAATTCATCATCTTCTTTGTATTATTTTTTATTTAAAAAAGTATATCTCGGTAACGGAATGATTATAAACATATGTCATTGCGCAGCTAAAACTATAGTTTATTAGGCTATTTTTTAATTTAATTCAAAAAAAGTGGTAGACTAGCCTTGAAAAATGCTCTAAGAATAGAGCAGGAAAAAGGGGCGATTTTTCCCCGGGCGTATGTTTAGACCGAAAAGATGTGGACTAGTCTGAAATGGAGATTATGTGGACTAAAGAAAATTTGCATTTGGTTTGGCCGGCTGCTCACTAAATAAAAATTTCTACCATATGATAATGATTTGTTTATATATTGATCTAATCACACAGCACTGTTGCATTTTTTAAGTTTGATGAAATGTCAATTGAAAAAATCATAGTCACAGCAATCTTTGACAAGCGCGAAATCGCCACTTTTTCAAATTTATAGTTGTTTCTTACACATACAAATATAACTATCAAATTGAAAATTGGCGATGTCTCGCTTGTCAAAGATTGCTTTGAGTACGATTTTTTCAATTGACATTTCATCAAACTAAAAAAAATGCAACAGTGCTGTGTGATTAGATCAATGTATAAACAAATCATTATCATATCGTAGAAATTTTTATTTAGTGAGCAGCTGGCCAAACCAAATGCAAATTTTCTATAGTCCACATAATGTTCCGTCTCAGACTAGTCTTGCGTAATTTTGTCTAAACGTTGGTACCCAGGAAAAATCGCTTCTTTATACTAAACTAAATTTAAAGCATTTTTCAAGGCTAGAAGAATAAAAACAAGAGAGGTTAAAAAAAACAAAAATAAAAGTATTATGAATATTATTAGAACACTTTCGTTATCTCACCTGTTAATATACAAAAACCTGTGAATTGAATCATAACTGCACGGTGTTCTGATTTATATAAGATAAATGAGTGCAAAATAATAAAAAAATAAAAAAAATAACATGACGTTGGTACGCCACGATGAAGCCAGAAAATGATCGCGTTATACGTCGATCGTTATTAATAACGATATTGTAGAAGATTACAGGCAAATAATTTTAGCATTTCAAACTAATACATTAAATTAATAAACATTTAAAACTTTTTC